>JAYRBT010000093.1:65677925-65701250 GCA_036023395.1 Myiotriccus ornatus
CCTTCCTTCCCTCCTTCCTTCCTTCCCTCCTTCCTTCCTTCCTTCCTTCCTTCCTTCCTTCCTTCCTTCCTTCCTTCCTTCCCTCTTTCCTTCCTTCCTCTCTTCCTCTTCATTCCTTCCTTCCTTCCTTCCCCCTCTCTCTTCTTTAGGGTAAAGCAAATATTTCATACAAGTTTCTTTTTTTTTATTGTTGACATCTTTGATGGACAATATTGACTTATAGTAATGTCATAAACTACAAAAATGTTAAGGAAAAAAATATATCACAAAGCACAAATTACATTTATTCCATTCAGTCCTGCCACATATACGTCTGTATGATAGGTACTAAAGTTGTACTGATTTAAAAAAGGATATGCACAAGGATTATGCACAAGAAGTGAAAACTCTGAAACCTCCAGCAAGGAAAAACCGTATTTATATTTATTAGGTAAACAGCTGAAGAGATAGAAGTTTGAGGTCTATATAATATAAAATTGAACAATTGAACAATTGAAAATTGCTTAAACATAGGCAGTGAAATTCTACTCCCTCTGAAATGTGTTGTATTGGGTAGAAAATTTTTCTGTAGAAAAGTTTTCCCTACATGTATACATTCTTGCACACAGGAAGAAAGCACACTGATTTTTTTTGTGTGTCTTTTTTTTTGTGTGTTTTTCAGTGTGCTTTCTCTGTGTGGCTGTTTCAGTTTGCCCACTCAAAGCTGAAGGCTAGCACTGTTGTACAGAATGGTGCGGGCAATTCATCCTCGGTCTCTATCCTCACGCTTGCTTTGGGTGTGGCTGAGACGGAGCTGAGATGGTTCATCTTCCCCACAGCAGCCCTCACAATGCTGTGCTTTGCACTGGTACACAGAAAGGTGCTGATAACACACCAGTGTTTTGGCTATGCTGAGCACAACATCAGCACTGTAATATTCCTTCCCCAGCTAATGGCAAGATCCTGGAAGAGAACAAAAGTAGGCCATCTGACCCAAAGTAAACAAAGGGATATTCCATTCCATATGACGTCAACTCAGCTATAAAAGCTAAAGGAATGAGGAGGAAGGAGGAGGCATTTATTATTTACAGTGTTTGCCTTCTGAAGCAGCAGCTCTACGTTCTGAAGCCCTGCTTCCTGGGAAGTGCCAGACATCACTTGCTGGCGGAAAGTAGAGAATAAACACGGGGTTTTTTCTTTGCTCTTGCTTTAGTAAACTGCCTCATCTCAACCTATGATTTGTTTTCCATCTTATTTTCTCTTCCCTGTCCAGCTGAGAAGTGGGAATGATAAGAGAGGCTTGGCAGGCTCCTGGCATCCAGACAAGGTCAACCCAATGCAACTCTTCTCCAAGATTTACTAATTAATAAGGGTGTATTTTCCACAGAGTGCCAAGAACACTCTAGTTCCCCATTATCAGTAGCTTGTAGAGGCTTATATTCCCTGATACATAACTAGGGGGATGGTGTGCACCTGCTTTGTCTTTCCATCAGATTGTGCCTGTGTCCAGTCCTGACTGCTATTTCTGTAATAATTGCGAACAGTTTGATTTCTCAAACAATCTCAGCTCTATCTATGCTCCCCCAGTCTGCTTACAGAAAAATAATGTTTTTCTTTCTCTGCCTGCAGATTCCGTAAACATCAGATCCCACGTTGAAGTGTCCCCTCCACCCACTATGTATGGACCCTGTGGTGAACATGAGGTGTGTGTGCAGGATGTTTTAACAGTCAAGGTGTGTTTAGGGCTCAGAAACAAACTCACTGAGAGACCTCAACACATTGTTAGTCTTACCTATGACTTAATACTGTGTTATCTAAGGGCCTATGTGACCTTTGGACAGATTGCTATTCTCCCCATTGTCTATTTGTTTTATTAATGTTTTTAAATATATGCCTAAATAACAAGAAAGCTTCTTAGATGTCTAGATTCTGTTCCCATTGCAGTTCCACATATAACATAGCTCAAATATCAAGGCTTATGCATTTCAATGTAATGCCAAGGAAGTGTCTTGAAATTTATGAATTATTAGATAAGCCTAGCTGCTTAATTTTTATAATGTTGGTCATGTTTATGTTGTGTCTGTTTAATTAAAATGAGGAAGGGGGATAATAGAAAAGATGTCCTTTGCTAAAAGGAGATGATGGTTTTAGCACACGTTTTCCTGTCAGCCTTTCACAAGAGTTGTCCTTGACGCCAAATGCCAAAACATCTTTTTTTATATAAATTATTAAGAAAGAGCATTGCATATATTTTGCACCAGATAAATTATGCACCCATTTTAATCTAGACGAGAAATAAGGAATTCTTATTTCACCGCACATCTGAATTTTGTATGGAATTTTGCACATACTGTGATGCTGGGCCCAATATTTTATGCATCAGCATATCTCATGTTTTCTTTATAAACTGCAGAGAATCTGCACACTGAGTTATGTGTTTTATAAAATGAAAGAAAGAATCCAAAATTAAAATAATATAATCAAACAAATAGCTTGTTTTTTTTCCCCCCATTTCCAGTTTCTTCTTTCTACTTGTACCTTTTCCCATTCTCATTTGGATCACTTTGAATCTCGTCAGTTACATGTAATTTCACAAATTAATTTCTCAGTAAAAGGCTGAAGAAGCAAAAAATCCAGTGTACCAAATCTAATAATCTAAATGCTGCTCTGCTCTCAAACTTTTGCTCATTTGAAGTAAATTCAAGGAAACTTTTTTTTTTTTTTTAATGTGTTGAATAATGTGGGTACCTTATTAATTTTTCCCATGTTTTTAGTTCTGCCAAGATTGCCTCTAGCAAGGGGTATTGATAGGGAAAGATGAGAAACATAAAAGGTTAACACAGAAGGGCAGATAAACAAATAGGGTTTGATCCAAAGCCTGCTTGAGTCAATGAAAGATTTTTCCATTGACTTCAAGAGACTTTGGATCTGACCCATCAGGCATTTATGTATCAATACCATGAAATGCTGAGCAGCTCCTATGAAATGTCAGTTGTCTTCAGTTCCCATCTGTGTCAGAAAGAGTTAAGGGGGTTCACTGCCCTGGAGATTTGGAGTGTTTAAAAGTTAATAAGAAAGTAGGTGGCTGAAAGAGGAACAAGGGGACAGAGACCACAGACTTTACTTACAGCTTCTGAGAAAGCCTGTTAAAGTCAATCAGATCAAGCAGGCACAACTGCTTTGGTGAATTAAGCAGAGTGAAGAAAGAGGAATGAGGACAGCACCTGAAGTAGAGGAGGTAAAAGACAGAAAAAAAACCAAACCAAGTTTAACAGGAGAGTAGAGAATGGAGGAAAAGCCAGAAGAGAGGAGATCAGAACTGAAGCAAAAGGATGAATACTTGGTTGTGTCTGATTTTTGCCTCCTAAACACAATCTAAAATGGGAGCTAAAACATTTTTATTTTATTGTTTCATTCTCTTTTTAGCACTATTTAGTTTTCACTTCTGATTTTGAGCAAGCCCTAAAATTGCATAAGGTCTCTGGGACATTTACGACCTTCTATTTCGCACAACACTCCTGGGATCTTCCCTAGGGGCTATATTTGAGAGGCAAATTAATTTTGTTCACAGCTGCTGGCATGACACAAAGACTGTTTTTCCCTTTTCAAATTTAACCCCTTAGTATTTTTTTTTTTTTCTATTCACTTCTATGCTGGAAATGCTTCCCATTTCTGAAATGTGGGTTTCATTGAGACAGCTTCACAAAACTGATGTATTGTTAACAGACCAGTAGGAAAATGGGAAGTGCTGGGGAAAGGCATCAGACCTGATTTGTGTTATACTACATCTCGTAGGCCACTAATCCAAAAAAGAATCAAGAACAGGATTCATAGATTTTCATAAATCACTCTAGAAGGGGCCTGCAGAAGTCATATAGTCCCTCTGCCTGACTAAAGCAGGGTCAAGAATTTCAAAACTATGTTATAATCCTGTTCATATAGACAAAAAACCAGAGACACATTGTGCATTTTATAAATAACTGCAGCTAATTAATTAAGCTCCTCAAGCCAGCATCTTTTTTCTAATGATAAATAAAAAAGTCTTTGAATGCGGCTGCATAAGTATTTAAAGGAATGGCAATAAGAAACTCATCACAAATACTGAAATTCGACTGAATAAATTGTTTTACTATGGTGCTAGCTTTCCTAGCAACTTCCTGACATATGCAGCATATGATATTTAAGCTTTTATGCAGAAGCTTTGTTGATATGGAAAATAGTATTGCTTTTATGTTCTTAAAAACTAAGAGTAATTTTTTCCATGGACCAAAACCAAGGTCTGTGTGCCTGTTATGCTCCATGATATTCTTGAGAATAATATCAAAACCTTGAAATTTACTTTAAAATCTGCATTGGTTTTGTTTATAATATATGGCCAATATACAAAAATCAAAATAAAAGCATGAGAAATAAAGGGGAGAATATTGAACTGGCTTCGGGGGAAGGACTGAGAAAGAAAATGAATCCTAAGAATTTGATATAAATGACATTTCCAACCTTAAAGAAGAAAAGAAATATGAAAATGATTTCACTATGCTTTTCTACATTTTCCAAGTCTTCCCAAAAAGGGATTTAGTAAAATAATAATAAAAACTCACAATAATAATTAAAGAATTTTCTCATTCTGATTTCAAATGAAATTTCTTTCAAATGAATTTCTTTTTTCAGTGAACAACAACATATACTTTGCTAGACTTCAGAGATTCTATTCTTCATTGAAAATATTTGAAGATCAAATTGATTTCAAGGAATTTTTATTTTTAAAAAATCTATTTCAGTAAAAGTGGTGTTTCTCCCAAAATTCATATCAACTTTTGCAATATTTTAGGAACAGAATAAAATTTTCACAGTCAGGGCTGAGATAATTTGATGAATGGTGAGTTCAACAGCAAGTTACTAAAGATGGGATTTATTTCAATTGATTTCATAATCTGGCTACTTTAAATTAATTATTCATGTTTCCCATGTAGCTGTTGAGGAGAGAAACACCTGTAAAGTACAACACAGTGACTGATACATAGAATAAAATAACCACGCTCTAGAATTATCTTCTTTATTCTTTCTGCCTTTGTCTTTCCCTCTTGCTGCCTTTTTCTCTTTCATTCTCAAGATCTTTCTTATTCACTTCTTCTGTCTCTATCCTGTTTTCTCTCCTTCACTACAAAGAAAATCAACACGACTAGTTAGATTATTGGTTAACATACAAACTAATAAAGGTCTGATAAAAGCCCTTTGGGTTCCTCGTAAGTAGTATCATAAGGTTGAGAAAATACCAATCTTTTGGTTCTGCCATGATGTAAATTGGCAATATTCTTATTCATCAATGTTTGAAGCTGATGTCATAAATATATGTATATATATGTTTATGTATATATATGTATGCATATATATGTGCTTGTGTGCATATATATATATATATAATCTACCCTATAATCAAGACTCAACTCTGGTCATTTTATTAATATCTAGTAGTAGTTATTTTCATTTGAATGAAATCAGTCTGAAAACTAACTATTCCAACTATTTGGGAAATTGTTGTATTAAAGAAACAGTCATAATTAATTTTAATACATGGAGAAAAAACCTTTAGGAAAAACATATTACAAGTAAGCTTAGAAGAGTATTTAAGCAGCTGATTTAAATGATATTTGGTGTTATATCTGGCAGAATCAGTGTTTTAGCAGCTATGGATGTGTTACTCACTGGTAGCATGTTGATATATCATCAAGGGGCGTGTTTGTGCTGTTCACTCAGGAGGTTGTCACTATTTCTGAAAAGGGAATCAAGCTCTGATTTTCCTTTTAAAAACCCTGTCATGCTTGCACCTTATTACTCAATAAGTTGTCTTTCTTGTTCTTTTTTCTTTTTTTTTCTTTCTGAAATGTAAGCAAAGTCCATCTAGAACTCTTTATTGCAGGCATGTTCACATACTTGTCGTTTTGTGCTTCAGTTCTGCTCAGCAGCAGAACTCGGCTGAGTGCTGGTTGTACTTGCTGCTTCCCGTGCATCCACTTTATGTGCTATCTGTGCTGTCTAAGGAGGTCTGATACGGAGGTCATTATGACATCTCGGCTTGAGAGGCATTAAGGAATCCATTTGAAGTCAGTAAAGAACCTTTGTTATCATTGCTCTGCAGTATGATTAATAATTTTGAGGTTTCTTCTCCCCCACCTACGCCTTCCCACACGTTATGTTAGTACAAAACTTTGACCTTGCAGTGAAAGATAATAACAGAACATATCTGTGGTATCCATGTGATTAATACAGTAGTCCGTGAGTCACAAGGAGACTTATGGAATACAACTAAGATGCTTGAATACATCAATGATCTCTTCGCGTTGTTCACCTTCTTACTAAATAATTTATCAGCTTAATGATAATGACATTCAAATATCATAATTACAGCCAACTCTTTAAAAAACATCAATTCAAAAGCTGAAAATGTAGCCATTCTTTCTTTTCTCCCTCCCTCCACACTTTCTACCATTAGCTGTTAATGCCAAAATATGGTCTTTATTCATTCTACTGACATAATATAAAACCAACGTAGATTTCCCATTTTTCATAAAATTTCCATTCGCACTATTAGTTTCACTGATAGCAGGCTGGGAAATGTTGTTAGGCTACAAGATGGACGACACTGCAAAACCTCAGCATGTTAAGAAGCCATAAAATTTTATTCAGTTCATTTACTGCTACAGTCCAGTAACCCTATAGTAACAGTGTGCTATTTTTATTGTGTATTTATTTAAAGCTTGAATATTCCCTCTACTGGGCCATCTAACCAAATTACTCTGGTTTTCTAACGAACTCTGCTGTAGAAATTCGAGGGTGTGCATTTGACCCACAGGTCCTCGTTCTTTCAGATATTCTTGGGAGAGTAGTCTGTTGTTTCATAAAAGATGAGTTATAATGAAAAGTAAAAAAAAAAAAGTACAAAGCAACAAGCTATGAATGAAAAAAGTTTGCCCTGAGGAAGGATGTAGGGGTAGGATCACAGGATCTGTAAAAGAAAAATTAAAATTTTTACTGAGATATGTAGAGACAATATTCTCACAAAGGATTTCCACACATTTATAGTGGTATCTTGAAGGCATTTTAACATGTGTAAAGACCCCATCCTCTCACTAGATACAAGCTTCTATCCTAAAAAATAAATTAGTTTAAATCCTGTAATTTCAGGGACCTGCTGAAAACTAAGTACCAATAACAAAATTAATTTATATATGGTAGCTCAATAGGAGGAAAAGAAACAACAAAAAACCCCAAACCAAACCTAGGACCAATTGAATCCTATCATTTTCAAACCAGCCTGTCTGCAAACCTCTCATTTTTGTTTCTTTATTAACTCATTTACATATTTATTTCTCCATTTAGTTATTTATTTCGTTATTAATTTAATAGCTTCACTGTAAAACCTTATGTCAGTAGAAAAGGTCAAATAACCTTTCAACATTTGGTTAGGGGTTCCTGTTCTTTAAATCTTGCAAAATAGCTTTCAGGTCTAAGGCTGGCAAATGTGTTAAACAGGTGGAGAGCACAAGGCAAGTGTGCAGTGATTGGAAGTGGCACGGTGAGAGGTAGTACCGAGATGAAAGCTACCTACCATTGCTGACTTTCCTGGGAAGATCACAGTAGATAGAAGCATCAGAGTTTTCTCTAGTTCATTAAAAAATTTGAAAAAACATTGTGTAAAATTTTGCATAAAAAATTACTTATTCAACAAACCCATGTCAGAGAGACTTGTCCTACTGTGCACATGTGCTACCAATTGACTTTGGGTGGGAGTTTGATTTGCTGGAGGATGGGAAAGATCTGCAGAGGGACCTGGGCAGGTTAGATCAAGGTTGCAGTGGTATGAGTTTCAACAAGACCAAGTGCCAGGTCCTCCTACACTTTTGCCACAACAAACCTCATGCAGTGCTACAGGCTGGTGGCTGGAAAGTGGCCCAGAGGGAAAGGACCTTTGGGTGTTGGTTAACAGTTGCTGACCATGAGATCAGGTATGTCAGGACGGACAAAGCAGTCAGTGGCACCTGTCTTGTGTCAGCAATAGTGTGGGCAGCAGGACCAGGGTAGTGACTGTCCCCTGTACTGGGCACTGGTGAGGCCACACCTTGAGTGCTGCGTTCAGTTCTGGGGCCCCCAACAATAAGAAAGACATTGAGGTGCTGAAGTGAGTCCAGAGAAGGGCAGCAGAGCTGGTGAAGAGTTTGTAAAGCCATGTTAGGGGAGACTGAGGTAGCTGGGGTTGTTTAGTCTGGAGGAAAGGGAGCCTGGGGGGGATCATCTCACTCTCTACAAGTGCGTGAAGTGAGGTTGCAGCAAGGTGGGGGTTGGGCTCTCCTCCCAGGCAACCAGCGACAGGACAAGAGGAAATGACCTCAAGCTCACCAGGGAAGGTTCATTTCGGACATCAGGAAAAATTTCTTCACAGAAAGGTTTGTTAAGCATTGAAACAGGCTGCTCAGGGAGGTGGTGGAGGTGTTTAAGAACGGGCTGGACATGGCACTTAGTGTCATGGTCTACTTGACGTGGTCTACTCTGGCCTCAGTCAGAGGTTGGACTTGATGATGTTGGAGGTCTTTTCCAGCCTAAATGATTCTGTAAATTCTGTGACTAATCAGGCCATGGCAAAAGCCATAAACCCTCATTCTGCAATCACCCATGCTATTAAATAATTGTGTGAGATTGAGCCTAGTTCACCTACTGCTCTATCAGATCTCATTGGGACACAGTCTAGGGTTAATATACTTTTGGGCTGGTGGGTAGTTTGTAGGCAGCTGACTTTTTTTTTCAAAAATAAATTAATGTCTGTAAATCCAAGCTGGGCTGGACTAGAAAGTGTTTCACTTCTGATTTCATTTACTAGCAAAGCCGTAGACTCTATTTGCTAATATGTTAAAAGGAAGGCAGGGTGCCTATTGATTTTGGTCACTAACACCACATTAGTGAAGTGAGGAGAGAAAGAGTGTTGCACAACAGAGGCCACCCTTGCTAAAGTGAGATCCCTTTTAGAGACAGCCATGTAAATACAGGGTGTCTAAGTTATTTTATCTGGGCTCCCTATTCAAACCAAAAGAGTCATATCTGGAGATAAATTAATTTCAAAAATCAGTCATTTCTTTTGCAACAGGCTAAAGTGCCCTTGGAAACTGCTCCATGTCTCTTTCTACCGATTGCGAGAAAGAACCTAGACAACTATTTGAAACTGGATTCTTAGCTTCCAGATGGCTATATTTACATGAGATGATCTCAATGCATGATTAGAAGTTGCCAACTACACCTAAGTAATGAGGAAGAATCTATTTAACATAGAATAAAGGAGATGTTCATAAATTAATTATGAGAGCCTCATAAGGACCAGGCACAACTGTGCCTACCAAGACAAATTAGCTGAAAAAGGTTGCAAGCTGCCTTTTAAAAATTCCTGCCTGTTTGAACAAGTAGGATCTGACCTAAGATGTTGTAAACAGCATAATGTACACAATCTGTGATTTAGGAAGTGGCAATATCAATGATGACTAGACACTGAACATACAGCAGAGGACAAGTAACTTCATACTTTCAGCATATCTCAAAATCTCTCCATAGGCACCTGAAATCTAAAATAGAGGAAGTGTCAGATTGTTTGTATGGATGTTCTTGTGCACACCACCCCATATATTACCAAAAAAAAAAAAAAAAAAAAGCAACACAAAGAACACCCCCGAAACACCCAAAAGAATCTCTTCATAGTTCTCCAGCTTGAGAATTTTCTCTTCTATGGCACAAAAGCCATAAATTCCTCCCAGAAGCTGCAGTGAAGTATATTTTTTATAAAGATAGCAGATTTTGTTCTAACCATTTCCAGCAATACTGTGTCCACTACCTGTCTTTTGTGAACTTTTCTACCTTTTGTGATGTTCAGAAAATAATGCCTATTTTTCAGGAAGTTGTGACATTTTAACATGGATCTAGATTTTAAATCAAGACACAAAAAAGAAAAGTCTTGTCTCTGAACATATTTTAAGAAATAAAGGATCGAACTCTTGAGGTTTCACATTGAGTAATGTATTTTATTTAGAAGCATTGTAGAAGCATAATCAAAAATAAGTACAAAATTTTAGACTAAGTGTATATAACAATTTAGAATATTATAAATATTAAATTATCAATTAATCCAGTTAATTATTTAATAATCTAGTAGAGAAGAACTTCAAAAGGTGATGTAAAATAGAATATTTTTGGTTTTTAAAAATGAGACAGTTTAAGATTATAAAAACAAACTAAATTCAAAATTATTCAAAAAGGCATTTTCTCCCTGGCAAAAACTCTTTGGAATGACATAGTCCCGCAACATTTCACTTGGACTGTTTCAGCATTTTCCCATTTAGTACTATTATGTCTTTTTTGTCTGTGCTACTGATATTCTTCAGATTTTGAATAGTGTTATGAATGTTTTTGGTGACATACTGTACACTGAAAACCCTTTCAATACTTTATTCTAAGCATGAGATTTTTTTGCTGTGAATGTGAGTTTCCTTTTTTGCGGTGAAAGGGACAAGACTTTACAAAGAAGCAGAACCACAGTAAAAGAGAAGCAAAGTAATAGTAATACTAAGAAATAAAGTAGAAAATCATCAGCAGTAGTTTAATTCTCTTGAACCCTGAATTGTATCTTTAACGAAAACTGGAGCTTCACTTTTGCTACATCTGGGAAGATGACGATTAGAGCCATTGTTATGAAGATACTGCTTTCTACTAGTAGTGGAATGAATTGGAAAGATAAAAACATAGAGAGCTTGTGTCCCCCTACCCCCAGGCCACAATAGAAAGGGAGCAAGATGCGTCCATTTACATTAGGGTAAAAGGTTTTGAATGTATTTATTCCAAAAATCTGTGTTAAAGACTAAGAGGTCATGAAGAATATGTCAGAGACATTTCCCAAGGGACAGGGAACATACATTAAAATGAAAAGAGAAACATGTACAAATTAATCAAACAGTGACTATGGGTGCTTTCAGCATCTTTAACACTGGTTGGGGAACATTTAAGAATCGATATGTGTAGTAAACAACAGCCTCTTATAGCAAAATGTCACACATGCTTCCCAGAATGGCTAATATCAAGTTCCAAACTATTCTACTGACCAAAGCAAAATGAAGAAAATTCAAGTAAGTAATCCAAACTGTGTGATTAACTGGGATTGGATGCAGCATTTTTGAAAGGGTTAGTTTCCCCCATTAAGAGAGGGCCCTGCTTTTCACAAGAAAGGAATGTCAGACACCTTTTAGTGCAGTGCTTTCAGACACAAAGAGCTTCATGGGATTCTGAGGAATGAATATGCTGCCTGTGAAGTCTGAAATGTTATACTGCAGTGAAAAGGCAGTACCAGTGTGAAATGAGAAAACCTCAGATTTCCCTTTTGACTGGTAATTTAAGAGATAAATAAGGAAAACAAGGATTAGAACACAGACCTCCTTTCTCTCTATGGAGTATCAGAGGCATTAGGCTTCCAAATTATGTTTTCTTTTTCATGCTCTCTCCCTATGAATATTGATGAGCCAGTGTGTAGCCAGGAATGCCTTAACAGGAGTCTTGACTTTACGTCTTTTTAGGGGATAAGGCCTGTCCTTGAGTAACAGAAGATACAGAATTAAACCCATTCAGGCTCAGGAAGGATGATTCTTAAGTAAGTGCTTTAAGCACTAGGTTATATAGAAGGCAACATGAAAACTAGGAATAAATCAAATACATTGCAGAAAATTTTACCTCTTGTCTCTTAACAAAATTCCCAGACCTGCATGGTATTCATCTTTCTAAGTGCTGGTTTAAACAATGAAATGTGGCATGTAATGTCCCAGTAAAAATCCTTTATGTATGAAAACTGAATGCACCGTGATATTCAATACTTGTTCTCACTAAATATCTAGGAAGACAGGTGGCAAATGTTTACTCTGATCTTACATCAGTTTAAGAAAAGTAAAACACAGAATGGAAATATATATCTATCAAAGCCATAATAGAAAAAAACATGATGGGAATTTTGGAATAAAGAAGTATAAACATTCTGTAAACTTATAACACAGTAAGGGAAAAATAAAAAAGTCAGAAAACTATAAAGAAAAGGGGACAAGTGCAAGCATCAGAAAAGCCTTTTACAAATCAACATATCCAAGATACATTTCAGGGAAAAATAAAATACAACAAAACCATAAGACTATTATTCAAAAAGAAGACTCTTTGCCCCAAGGCTGTAGCTGAGGCTGGGGCTCATCAACCCTTGCTCCCTGCTGACTTAAAAAAAAAAGAATTTCAAATAAGAGAGTTCGAAGAACAAAAGATGTGAATCTCAAAGCAGCTAATGAAAGGAAGAGCAAGCTCCACCTCCCACCCTGAGCTAACTCAAGAAATAGAAAATATGTATGAGCACAGCAGAGCTTTTTTCCCCTTTTCTTTTGCACACTCTTGAGAGGGAGAAAAAAAAAAAAAAAGAAATAGAGACAGAACATTCCTGAATGGAAACTTCAAACATGTAAAGTCAAAAATAGAGCTTCAATAGGCAGAGAAAGTCTCCTTGAATATATCCTTCTATGCATGCATATGTGCAAGCTCTCCTCTTTTTCATCTCTAAAGGTATTTCAAGACATAGTTTCTGAAAGAAAAAATTAAAGAAACTCCACTCATGCTTCTGCTTCTGTACCTCTTTTTTGTCTCCAAATTTTCCTTATACCAAAGTCCTCAATACTTAATTTTTTCTAACAATGTCCCAGTGAACTCAGAAGTCTTTTTAGGTTACATGCAATTCTTACAGCTCTGCTTCAGTATCAGGCTGTTTGGGTAGTTTTTTCCGACTCTTTTTACTTTAAGAAATATTGTTTTCATCTGTAGACTTTTATCTTAGTTAGCCAGGAATATATGGTCCAATTTTCACTGTGATGATGAATTGCAGTGTAGAGTGATGAAGAAAAGTAAATGTTTTCAGACACTATCAAAGCTTATTTTTTGATCTAAGTGAATGTTAACAACCACGTTTTATGAGAAAGTCTGTCCTTTGGAAACCTTCTGAGGAAAAACAAAAAAATATGTTACTTAAGAAAACAAATATTTTACTTAAGAAAAATCGTAAGTCATGATAAAACAGAAATGTAACTTTAGTGTACTTCTTTTTGCTTGTTTGTGGTTTTTTTTGTTTGTTTTTTTTTTTTGGTATTTTTGTCTGTATTTTACAAGTTTCTTTTTTAAATGCACTTTTTAATTATTTCAGTTGGAAAACAGCATCTTTGACAGCATAAAACTCTTTAAATAATACTGAATTGAGAATAAAACTTTGGAGGCCTGTCATGTGAATAAATGAGGTTTAATACTCTTTTGAGAGGCTGCAGAGACACAACCTTCACACCATGCCCAAAATTATCATATATCTGTGACAGTTCCAAGAACAGGAATGAACAAACAGACCATTCCTAACTCTGGGTGACTTTAAATCAGCTGAGGAGTTGGCAGAAAGGTAACTGACAAAAGACTTTAGTAGTTTGACATTTTTAGATATGCCTGTGGTGCATAACCCAATGCCAACTCAAGATGCCACACCTTTTATCCTTACGTTTTCCTCAATATCCTGATGGTGTAATGGGATGCAGGATTCTCTCTTGCCTTGCTTCACCTCTTTCCCATTAATGCCCACATCTCCCTTGGATGATAAGTTGCGAGCCCTACAACAAGGTATAAAACATCTTTTATTTTAGAGAACATTTCTGGTACAACAGGGAGTCAGGTAGCGCCACACACAATCAGATAAAACTCTGATGTCTCCAGGAAACAGTTACTGCTGTTTCTTCACCTCTGTGAAGAACAGCCTCCTCGGTTCCATAGGAACTCAAGCCCATCTTTCCATTCAAATCCTTCAGCTGATTAAGAAAATCAGGTGGAAGGTGAGCCTTACACAATGCCAATATGACACTGGAGATATTCCAGAACCATCTGGACACAATCCTGTACAGCGTGCTCTGGGATGACCCTACTTGAGCCAGGAGGTTGGACCAGATGACCCACTGTGGTTCATTCTGACCTCATCCATGCTGTAATCCTGACATGCTGATATCACGCAAGCAGTTTAGCTGAAAAAACCTCCTTGATGAGTTGTGCTAAAAGTTTGGAGGAGAAGGCAAACCAAAACAGCTGTGAAAGAGGTGAAAATACAAAATTTCATCACTGTGGAATTACCAGATGCAAGTGTGTGTTCCCAGGCTGTTGGTCATTTCTTAACAAACCTAGAAACTAATCCAACGCTGGCTGAGAGGACTGTTTGAAAACTCTTTGGGTTCCCTTTCTTTATTACCTAGTTTCTGCCCCAGAGCAAACTGCACTTGCAGCATATCGTGTCTTCATTTACCTGTGCATAATCAGTGAAACCTAGAAAGAGGTCTGAATGTTCCGATTCTATGGCAATGGTATGGCAAATCTGTGCATGCAATCAACAAGGCAATTATTGCCTTAGAGAATGCAAATACAACAGGCCTGATCTGCTGTGTTTCTCCTGTCAAACCGTAGAGGCAACTGCAAACAAAACTTTAAAGAGAATAAGGGTCAATTCAACACTTGTCAGTATTGCACCTACTTTTGTCACACAGTAGCATTTGACAACATGATAACCTCTCACTTTGATTTCCAAAGGAGAACATAGGAAGTGAAAAAAGCTTTTCTGAATTCCCTGTAGCTCATACTTGATCGAAGAACTCCAGATAAAAGACTGAGAAATTGTTTAAAATACATAATAAAAACCTATTTCAACTACCATAAAAGTTACTACTATGAACACAGCAATCATCTTCATTATAATGTAAGTTTCCTGAAACTACAAAGGGTTTCTTATCAGACTCCTTCCTCTTTAAGAGAAGGCTAGGTATGTTTTTGTTTTGTTTTTTTTTAAATTTTATTGTCAGCAAAAGTATCACAGGAAATCTGTGAATGCATGACAAAAACTGAGATGTATTCAGTGATTCAAACAATGAATTATTTAAGCCTAGGGAAGAAACTATTTTTTTCCCAGTCCCACTCTTGCTGAGGATAGTTGTAGGCAGCATACTATTATCTATGCCTTTACTATGCAATGTACAGAAACTTGGGTATGCAACTTATTTTCACATCACTGTTGTCAATGATCAAAAAAGATCCTTTCTTTCTTATGACTCTTAGCATGGCTGCTGGGAAATGAAAGTTGAAATTGCTCAAATAAATAGAATATAGAAGATTTATTCAACAATTGAATTATTTAAATCTACATAAGGAATGAGACCTGTAAGGCAAAACTTCTGTTTCCAGTTCTCCAGGCTTTCTGGAGCTTATTTGATATATAATTTCCTTAACTTCTTACTTTGGTGTTTGAATCTTATTATTTATTTTTCTTGAAATTACTACACTAAGATGACTGCTGGAGAAAAATCTACACTAATACAGGTTTTGCTGATCAATTAAAGCCCCATTTTCTCCCAGCTTCATAAGTGTAAATCAGAAATAACTATTGACTACAGCATTTGCAGTGAAGTTACTCTAGATTTACTGACGTAAGTGAAAACAGAAGGGAGTCCCTGAGGTTCTTTTTGCTCAGGTAGTAATATTAGATCTATTGAAGTGCCAAATGGATACTCGCCAATGTTTGAATTCTGTTGTTTTGTTTCGTCCTTCACAGTAATCTAAAATTTGTGAGTATTGTTTTCCTCGAGGGGGGCAAAAGAGACGGTAAAAGAACTTTAAATAAAAAATGCATTGTCTGGTTCTATGCGCCAGTTATTCCTTCTTAATTTGTTGTATGATTTTATATCTGTAGATCAAAGTTGCAGGAAGAAAGGAGAAAATATGAGTCAGAATTACTTGAAGTTAAAAGGCTTATAACTGTGGGATAGCTCTGGCTGTGACTCACCATATTTCACCTAATTTCACCTTGTTTACCTCTGGCTTGGTTTCTCCATCTACAAAACTGGTATAACAATAACGTTGAAAGGAGCAATTTATAGAATTTACGTTAATGATTCTTTATGACTGCATTGTGAACACACTGGCTTTTCAAAATGCTCAAAATATACAGCCTTCTAGGAGATACAGTTTTCTCCACTTTTTCAGGGGAGATGCAGTGAATTG
The DNA here is from genome assembly GCA_036023395.1 of Myiotriccus ornatus. Lineage (NCBI taxonomy): Eukaryota > Metazoa > Chordata > Aves > Passeriformes > Tyrannidae > Myiotriccus > Myiotriccus ornatus. The sequence goes on from JAYRBT010000093.1 coordinate 65,694,027, forward strand.
GGTTGTTGTTGTTTTAAGAAGAAACAATGAACTAATATTTTTTTAATGACTCAGATAATAAACCAGTCTGTAAATAATGAGGATTCAGAAGAAGATATCTTGATCTGGGATTTAGTTCATAGTAATTCCTTGAAAGCAAAAAGAGACCCTAGTTCAACTGTGTGATAAACTTGAATGCCTAGGTCAGTATTAACATATACTTATTTCTAGTGTAACACGCAGACAAAATGCCACAGCATTGCATTCAACATTACCATTTAACTATACACGCAGTGTAAAGTCAGCTAAAAGTATTAGGGGAAAGTAGAGAACAATACAAAGACTTAAAGCAAGATGCTTGGTGGTAGACCAAAGTAGTTAGTTTGTACAGAACAGGCTTGTTCAGTTTCTTTTGTATAATGCCTCACAGAATTGCTCTAGTCTCACTAGAGGAGTATAAAAATTATTTTGTTTGTGGTTTGTTTTTTGTTCATGTTTGTTTGTTTGGGTTTCTGTTTGGTTTGTTTGTTTGTTTTTAAGAACTGGTGCAGTTTTCTGTAGCTTGAGTAGCATTATGAATGTGATAACCAGCCTGGCAAACTGATCCCACTTGGCACTTTTAATGAAACAAAACAAAATCAAACCTGTTCAGAAGTATTTGAATGGTTTCTGGTACACGTGATCATTATTATGTTTTGTTGTTCTTTTTTGGAGTGGTAAGGTGGATTATAGGAAACAACAAAATTAGTTCCTTCTGTTCTGCTTCTGTTTTGATAGGAAAGTAAGAACTGTCAACCAGATTTTAAGAGAAATCTGAAGATACACCTTCATAGTTTCATAGAATCATGGAATGGTTTGTATTGTAAGAAGACCATCTAGTTACTACACCTCCCTGCTGTGGGCAGGGACACCTTCCATTAGACTGAGTCGCTCCAAGCCCCATCCAACCTGGCCTTGAACAGTTTCAGGGATGGGGCAGCCACAGCTCCTCTGGGCGACCTGTGCCAAGGCCTCACCACCCTTACAGTGAAGAATTTCTTCCTAATATCTAACCTAAACCTACCCTCATCTTGTCTTACGCATGAACACCAGAGTTTTCATGCACCATTAAATACTAGCAAATACCTTTCCAGGACCATAAGCCCCGTGTAACCTTTCTGACCATGGCTTCAGAGTCTGCTGTGACTGACACAAATCAGCCTTTTGTGATCTGTCTTCTTCAAAGAAACTATACAGACAGAGACCCTAAGTTCAGTGCAGTAATAAATGCATCCTGCTAAGATTCATCCAGCTAAGATGTACAGCCTTGCCTATTACAGAGCTCTGCAGATTGAACTAAATACCTAGACAGAAATGTAAGAGATATCCATGCATATTTATCAACAGTGAGCTTTTGTGTCTGAAAATAATTATTTTGACAAAAGTGATGATGTTTTCCTGAGTCAAGGATTAAATTCAGGTCTCAGAGAATCACGCTGACCTAGATAATAGCCTAGGTGTCAAGATATGTGCAAAGGAGATAGAAAAGCAGTTATAGGTCATTGATCTCAGTGTTGTTGGATTTTTTTCTGCCTAGACCCTAAGAAATCAAACAGATCAAATTTTGGTTCTGCGTCAGAACAAAAACTAATTTTTGAACAAACTTTTTTTTTTCCATAAAATGGAAATACTGTTTTTGAGACAGCCCTAATGAGCTGTCATAATAATAACAAATTATATGCTCATGAGATTTTCTGCACAATATTGTAACATAAAAAGTGGTATATCAAATTCAAAGAGCATCGTAGGTTTGGACATATATCCACTTCAGTTAAGTTTCTGAAAATAAGCATGACATAAATGAAGAAAAAATATTGGTTGCTTATCCAGAGCAAGCTTAGAATAAATAGTCTATTTCAGGTTTGCAGTAGAATTAGTCAGAAAAATTGGTTGTTTCTAATAAGGATGGGTCTAAAGTGTTTAATACTAGATAATGATACCAAAAATGAGCTTACATATCTAGCAGTTTCCTAAAAAACTCTGACTTAACATTGTGAAATGGCAAAAACTTTTTTTTTTTTTTTACTATTATATTCTTCTGAACTACCCTTCATACTCTGCTCAGCAAGTTTGGTTTTAGTCTACTTTTGATTTTAACAAGCTGGTTGTTGGTGCTTGCATTCATTGCATTGATGGCATAATTTAAAAAGACTCAGTCCTTCTAACCACATAGCAGCTTTCTATCACTGAAAACAGGGAATATTATAAAACCCAAGAGGAGAGGAACTTAGAATGAAGGAACTGGTATGAGGAGTATTGTATGTCTGTGGAACAACAACAATAAAAGGAAATAGAAAAAAGAATATGGGCAGAATTAAATAAGTAGTAGTAATTAGAAATGACTAAAATATCCTCAAATTGTGCATGAATTGGGGATAATAATTTATGACAGACTCAAATCTCAAAAAATATTGAAATTTTTAGTTGTTCTTTTTTATTTTTAATCATTTTTGAGAAACTCAGACAAAACTGGTTATGTAATTAAGTTACTGAGGTGGTAATCAGAAAACTTCAGTTTATTTGTTCTCTCTGTCAGCTTAAAGAGAAAATCCTTTTGAAATTGGGATTTGAAGACCCTGATGGCAAATCAAAAAGAGCAATATTTCTCTCTTCACTCCTTATTTCCAATCCTGTTCCATTAAATTACGTTCATGAGGTACATTAAGCAAGTAGGAAAAGATTATTCGGTACCTCTAAGATCTAAGATGGGAACAGTGGCTAGTCAAGTTCCTTTACTGTTGATAACAGAAGGCAACAATTTTACTGGAGAAAATGAAAACTGTCTTATGCACATGTGAAGACTGATATGTTTATCTTTAAAAATATCAAGACCTGCAACTTGCCAGCCTAGTTGTGTTCCTTGGAATAGTCCATTACATACAATTTCTGCAGTGACTATTACAAGGTAACAGCCTTTGTGCTGGTCATGCAGGATCTTAGAACTATTTCAGGCTTGTATTGACTTGACATGATCTCAGCATGATTTGGCTGTTTACAAAGGTCTTTTGGTAAGTGGCTATTGCCTAAATTGTTTCAGCTTAGCTCTTATAATACTGTATAAGGTGAAGTTCTGACAACCTCTGAAATCACTAAGTAACAAACATTAATCCTCTCTGTTAAATGGGCTGAGAAAACTTAATGCATAACTTTGGCTAATAGTCAGTAAAAGGTGATTTAAATTTGGCAGAAACCAGTAAAGAAAAAAACAAGAAGAAAACTACTAGAAAACTTATAAAAGCATCCACTAGAAAACCCAAAATGAACAGAGATGAAGTCAAAGTCATCATCCTCTGGTTTACTGTTACATTGAGAAATTTATTAATTTGCAACCCCATAAACTCCTATTATTCAGTAAAATGAAACTGGTTGATTTTACAAGAATATCTGAGGGTAAACTAAGGAATGGGTTAGAAACTGTGAAGTTTGTGTGTATCAGTCTTAACTACATTATGAAACAGAAATATTTCAGTCAATCTCATTGGAATAAATTCAAATGATGTATTTTGATAAGACCAGGCTTGACTTAAAGTAATGATAAATTCTTAGCAGCACATAATAGGTTTTATCTGTTTTGACCACAACAATTTTTTTGTGCAACACTAGGGAGACTATGAAGCAGATTTTCCTTGAACCTTGTCCAGGTATAGAAATTATAAGAACGTGAACTGACCTGCCTGGATTTATAATGGTAAAGTTGTTCCTAATGGCCTACAACACCTTTATGATGAGGTGACTGGATCAGTAGATAGTGGAGAACAGTAGAAATAGTTTAACTTACCTTTAGCAAGTATTTTTGGATGTTTTTCAGTAGTATCCTTGAAGTAAAATTAAGGAAAAAATATGAATTTAAATTCAAAGTCTGCCTAAGCCATAACTTTGAAGTTGACTCCCCCCACCACTTCTGAGCAAGTGTCACAATAGATGACCTCCAGAGGTCACTTTCAGCCTAAATTATTGCACAATTTTATAAATGCACCATCAATACATTCAGCAGAATAGTTGCTTAAGCACTCCTTGAGGAAACCTAAGTCTCAAATGGCTTTGAGTCTAGCAAAAAATTTGGAGATCATTCCAATGAACAAATTGATTTGCATGGCAAGAAATTAATTTCCAATTCAGTATTGCAGCACAATCATAGATCCACATCCCTAAGTAATTATACAAAGCTTATTTCCCTTCTCCCTTCAGGAAATGAATGCATGACTCCTAACTGTCTAACAATGAAATCATTTTCTGTGTGAACACTGATTCTTACTTGCTTGGGAACTCAGAGTCACCTTCACTAGAACCAGCTGTCTCAAATTCAAGAAGAGAGATTTGTTTCGTCTTGTTTTCCCGGCCACAGTAAAATACAAATTTGGCAGAAATAATAAGATCCAAATGCTCATAAGTAAATGGCAGCTTAAACAAAGACAGTTGGACAGTAATTGTTTCTGTGTTTCCAGTTGCTTCCATTTCAAGCTTTGTCATTGGCTTTATTGGTGCATGTTCTGTGTTGGCTAAGATTTTGGTTAGACATGCCAAGAAAAATAATTTAGAATTTGCAGTCTAAGCAGTTCACAGCACTCTTTTACCTTCACTATTGTCCAAGTATTTTCTTATGTCCCTCTTCACTGAATAGGGAACCTGATTTCTGCACTCATACTGAATGTTTTCTTCCTGAGTACTGTGAGCAAAGGCTTTTTAATACTGATATTGACTAAGAGGTAAGAAACGAATACCAAGAACACCTGAAAAAAAGCTGGAACTTGTAAGGCAAAATTTATTTTTGGCACTGCAGTCTGACCAGAATATCCCTTACCTGCAACTGTAGAGCTGAAAATTCTGTAATAATGCAATTAATTGAAAATTCTAGTGAGTTCAGCAGACCACGTCCTCGAAATACATAAATTTAGGGGGAAGAATGCTTCACAAAGGTCAATATAGTCACCAAAAAATCCTTATCTGCTGCTGAGCATAATCTTTGGGAGGGATGAGGGCTTATTTTGTATAGTGGCAAGAGGTGGGACTCACCTCTACCTTTAGCTGTCTCGAAGTTAGGTGTCCAATTTAAGTTATTCCCTTAGACTGTCCTTAGTTAATGGAGAGATGTAGCTAAGATGAATCACTTTCTGTAGATATCCCTCTTCAATGCCCATCATAAAATGAGCTCAACTGCCCTCCAGAGGCACCAACCCCACACAGCTGGCTGTAGAAGTAGCCCAGTTGTCTAGCTCAGACTGAACACCTGAGATGCTAATGTATCATTCTGTGAGACAAGTAGCTTTCAGATCACAAGAAAGCGCCGCTGTTTTCAGCTAAGAAAAAATACTCCAGGTCTGAAAAACAAATGTGGGTACTGTTCTGTAATTTATGCCTGACTGTTTTGTCAGTTGCTTTCTCCTAGCTTCTGTTTTCCTTTCAATAATAAAAATGTTTTAAGGAAACTAAAAGGTAGCTTTAATAACCACTGAGAGTGATCCCATGTGAGCTCCAAAGCCAGGTTTTTCAGCACCTTGAAACTGCCCTTTCCTTCTCCTGTTTTGGTGCATTATTTACCCTGTGACATCTCCATGCTCTTCTGCACAAATCAAAGAAGTATCTTTAACAATCATCCAGAAACCTGTTCTCCTATCAATCTGTGTGGTTTCTTGCCTTGCCAAGAGGAGAATGCAAATAATTTTGTATGTAGACATGCAAAGGAAGAGTTGTTCAGAGCTCTTCTGCAGGTTATATTTCTCTTCAACATAATAGGCAGTAAAACGCCTTCCCTAATCCAGTAGCATTAAAAACAAACAAAAAAACAAACAAAAAACCAAAAAACCCTTTGTTAAAATCTTCCTTTAAAATCAGTGATCTTTCAAAGTACGAACAGGATGTGAGATATTGCTTAAACTTGTTCCCGGTGTCAGATTTAGGATCCCAGACTTCCTCATCTGAGAAAATCTGAAGCAGACTCAAACTGACTCACAGAAACACTATTGCCCGACCTCCTAATTTAGGAGGTTATACAGATTTGGGTTTGGGAAAGGATCTTAAAAAAAGCCCAACTAATACTGCTTTATCATTCTCTTGCTGTGAACTTTACAATCAAAAGAGAAAAAGTATGGTGAATGTTAATTCTGACTGTCATATTTTCTGAAGCTTCAAATGGTAAAATGTGTTAAAACCAGAGTGAGTCATGCACATTTTAAAGGGATTAAATTGATCTCCACTTCTGAAATGAGAGAAGCTATCCTTGCCCACACCTTTCAGGTGTCTCAAAGGAGACTAAGAAGTTGACTAAAAACAACCTTCTGAGCTTGTGTGGACTTTCCCCAAACAGATTTAGTAATGCAAACAACAGACCGAAAACACTACTAGACCTAAATCCTTTTGAAGTCTACCAGCAACATGTTCATCCTAATCATCTCACATTCTTCACTTTTCCTAACCTTTCTGGATTGCTGTCTTTCCTAATTGTGTGAAATACATATAAATTTTGATGTCTCAGAGAAATTCATACTGCATTTGTTTGTGGATAACAGATTTAGATACACAGATTTAGTGCTGAAGGGAAGTTATTGGGGGAAATACTGCATCCTACCTTTAGCCCAGAAAAAGGACACAGACTCTGTAAGGACTTGACAGTGCAGGATCTCAGGCCTAGTTCAATCTTGTGCTGACCTGAGGTGGTCATATGCTGCTTTAACTCTGATACTCTCTGTGTTTTGGTCAAATGGCTATTACCCAGACTGTTTTAGTATAGGTTTGAGAGTGTCAAATGCAATAAAATCTAAGAAATCTCTGAGAAACAAATGTTATACATTTGTGCTAATGGGCTGGGGAAGATTAGTGTACAACATTCAAGCATTAGCTGAATACAAATGAAACAAAAGTAGACCACGTGTGAGAAAATGTATACAAATATGTTTGTGCCAAGTCGATCCAAGAAAATCAAAGACCAGAGTCAAGGGAACACTGACCATCAGCAGCATGTTCCTCTCAGTGGAAGATTCGGGACATGGAGGAGTCATTGCCAGCTTTCTCCTCTCTTCCAGTCCTTCCGCTTAGAGAAAACTGATGTTATTGACATTTTTGTGTTATAGAACCCAGAGGAACATAGGAAAGTTAAGCATAAGACCAGAAAAAAGAGCTGGATAAAAGACAGCTTCATCATCATGGCTAGGCTTCGCGAACGAAGATTCTAGGAGGGCTCTACCCACGCTTGGGCTCTACCCACGCTTG
>JAYRBT010000093.1:65701350-65727449 GCA_036023395.1 Myiotriccus ornatus
GTCGACTGCACGGATCGGCGCGGCAGTGCTTCCCATGCATGCAGCACGGCGAAGAGCCGCGGGAGCAGGAGAGGGTCCCCCACCACCCAGCACCAGCTGCAGGAGCGCGCCGCGCGCGTGGCCACCCGCCCGCCCGCCATCTTGCTTTTCAAAAGACAGCTTAAAACTTTAATTAAAAACAAACAAACAAACAAACCCCTAGAAAATCACAAAAAAAACACCCAAACACTTTCAAGTGCTTTTGAGGAAATCCACTTGAAAAAAATTATTATTTGAGAAGTGCAGAGCACAGGCTGTAATTCACAGGCTTCATGCCTCTGTGCACCTTCATGAACTGGTCAAATCAGTAGTTCTGTATCTCTCCTATGTCACAGCTCAGCTGGATGTGTTCCATACTTCATGGTGTCACAAAATGAGAAGGGTTAAACATATACAGTAGTAAATATACATAGTCAAAAAGCTAAAAGGACAAATTGAATCACAGGATATGCAAATTTCTCTGAGGCGCTACAGCTGTAATTTCTGTTTTGCTTGCTCTGTCTGTTTGTTTATTTATTTTAATATTATTATCTAATACTGAAAATTTCATTTTTTCTAGGGATTTCCTCTATCCACCGCACTCTATAAGCCTATTGCATTCATCAGCATCCTATCACATCCATTTTTTTGGAAACAACGTGATTTCTACTGTTTCTTCTCACAGAATCTTTCACAAGCTGGACAGATCTCTCCATAATTAAATATATGTAGACTGATGTCCAGTCTACAAATTTCTCTGCTTAATTTAATCCCATTAACTGTGAATCAGTCCCTTTAGAATGATCTAAATAAAGCTTGTCCTTTTCTATTGTTTACTTCCTTGAATGTCTCACAAACAAACCCTATCTTCTGAAAGCTGTCATTTGGTCAATATATATTTAGTTTCTCAGCTACACAGAGAGAAAGGCTTTGTGGATACAGAGTTGATCATCTGAGGGTTATCCTCTATTTGTTCTTTTTAGTGAGTAGCAGTGCAGAAATGCATCCCAGATTTGATCAAAGGTATCTAGTATCTTACTCTGTTCAAAGGCTGCTCATTCATATTTTACAGTTTCAGGAACAGCATTGACCCAGCAATCAATATGAGATGTTAAGATTACTTTTTTTCCCTCTGTCCTTACCTATAGTTGCTTGAAGGGAACATTTATGTTTATAAGCTGTCACCGCAGACTACTATATTTTTTTATAATTAGGTCAGAAATGATGATGATTCAATCCTAAAGCAAAATCTTTCTTAAAGTTTTTGTTTCTGTAGACTTTGGAAGATTACTTTAGACAAAAACTAGCTGTGTGAAATATAGCAAAGAAAGACAAAAGCACTTGCAGGACAGAAGCCCTGGTAAAATAAATGCAGAGGTTAAAAACTCAGGTACAAATTTCAGGAACACATTCAGTAGTATTTAAGGTTTCCTTTGGCTTTTAGACTGCTGAACGAGTTGCCATTTCTCATCATACCCATCTGAGCTTTGTTATGCTAGAGTAATAGTTGATTTTTCCCATCTAGGAAATTCCCCAACTCGTATAATCGCAAGTCTGACACATAAAGTAAATACTAGCACTTAGTATTTTAAATTTTTAAAAAAAGCAGACTGTAATCTATCCATCAAATTGGTGAATGTTTTCTCCTGTTCATTTTGGTCTTTGCTTTCCCCTGAGAGTCATACAATTTTTGGTTTAGAGATCTACCATGCTATTCCTTGTGATGGGTGTAAAGGGCAGTAATCTCACAGCTGTGAGACCCTAAGTGCCTCAGGATATTTTTTAAGGAATATGGAAGTTATACATTGAAGGTTCTAATTTTCAGTTTTATCATGTGGGGCCCCTCCCTTTGCTTTTCACCTGCATCTACGGTGCATGATGCACTCTCTGCATTCAACCTCTATGTATAAGTAATGAAATATTTACTGGACCAGACTGAATACACAACAGTATTTTCATAGCCCTGGGGCTAGAGTATGCACAGAAGGGGAAGCAGGCACCTTTTGCCATGCTAAACCTTGCACAAGAATTTAAAACCAAGATTCTTACACCTAAGACTTCAGTCTTATGATTCCCTTCTGAGTGTCCTTTGGAACTCATTTTTCATCTCGTCTCTCCCTCCTTCAAAAAATAAAGACTCAGGCACAGGATTTTAGGAACCTTGAAGGGGTCACTGATGGTAGTATTTCTGTTACTTTAAAATAGTGGGCTTTAATATGCATATTTGAATCAAATTAATGTTCATTTGTGTAGCATGAAACAGCCAAATTTTATGGGGGACAAATTAATCCTTGAGACATCCTGTGCTTCTTCCCCCTTCCAAAACCTGTGCTCTACTGATATCTTCTTGAAGAGTGTCATAATGTTGATAAAAAACCTTTTGGGTAGTGCCACGGGACACCTTTTAAGGAAAAATGTATCTGTATGTATGGCTAGATAGTTAATGCTAATAAATGTTTACTGGCATATAAAAATGAAGTGACTTTGATCAGTAAGGGAGTTGTGTTTTTTTCTGCTTGCTTTCCTTGGGTTTTGTTTGTTTGGTTTGGTTTTTGTTTTGTTTTATTCTGTTTTTTGTTTGTTTGTTTGTGTGTTTGTTTTTTTTTTTACAGAGTTGTACACCTGTGAATCACATCACTGTTGAAGCTTGGGATGAGGTTTAACATCTGACAGGAAGATGCTCAGATGTTACAATCATTTATGATAGTGATGGTATGGGGCGGGGGGGAGGGAGGTGGGTCGGAAAGCAGCAGCTTTGTTTTACACAAGGCGTTTGGAATCCAGCTTTTATCATGCATCAGTACTGCTGCCATCTACTGAAGAAAACAGGACATTCCAGCTCAGGAACACCAGTAATCCGGGAAGGAAACTACCGCTGCCTGAGCATTTGGTTGAGTTACGAATCTTACCCGAGATGCAGCACATGTGAAGTTAACCGAGTGTGCACTAGTAGCCACTCACTTCTTATAAAGCCAGCCCAGCCAGTACTTTCTTAGAGATACTGTTATGCTGTCACCAAGCAAAGCTCAACAGGTGATAGCCTCGTCATCTGCCTCTGGGAGAATCTGAAATTACAGAAGTTTATTGCATTTCATTTATCATGTCGTGCTTGTTAACATGCTGTTTTATAGGCACATTGCTCCACAGTGTAACCATTTTAGTGTGCAAACTCTATGTTTGTAGTTTAATTTGCAGCAGATATGATATAAAGATAAACGAGATAGTGTTTCTTACCCACCAACTGGAATTGTCCCCAGCAGTTTGCTAGACATCAATCACAACAGGGATGGAAGACCTTCTGCAACACACATTAAGAATGCCTTATTTGCAAAGACAAAAATGAAGTAAAGAGAAATCACTCTAGAAAATCTCACTCAGCTCTCTATATAACAGATTACAACTATTCAGGTATTTCATATCCCAGACAATTACTATGGAGGCAAAACCAGACTTGGTGTACAGCATCTGGGTTTGTGTCATCTATCCCAAAAGTGCACATTTGGTTTGTAATTTTTATTTATTATTATGGCTTGACCAAGGCCCAGACTGGTTTTAGCTAAATTTTGACACTTGCACAAAGTGCTTAAGGTCTTTTCTCAGGAGAAAGATAGAAATCCTCTAGCACTAATAACAGAAACACTATTTAGAGACAGGTACCTACTGCAACTATTCTCTTCTTGCAGGTGGTTCACTGAGGTATCTAAAATTCCAAGAAAATATTTCTATGAGAACAAGAGGTAACAAAGAAAAGGATAACTGGAAAACTTGATAGAAGCCAGGAAAACTGTGTCCGTAGGTGTACCATGTCTCTCTATGCCAACATGTCATTTCTCTGTATAAAAGGTTATGTTTTTTCAGACTACCAGTTATGGAAACATAGAATCTTAGAATAATTTCGGTTGGAAAGGATCATTAAAGGTAATCTATTCCAGCCCACCCTGCAATGATCCAGGCCATCTTCAACTAGACCAAGGTGCTAGGAGCAACCTTGAATATTTCCAGGGATGGGTGTCTGTCACCTCTCAGGGCAGCCTGCTCCAGCAGCTCACCATCCTCATCTTAAAAAAAAATTATTCATATGTCTCATCTCACTTTATCTTCTTTTATTTTAAAATCATTACCCCTTGCCCCATTGCAACAGATCGTACAAAAAAGTTTGTCCCCATCTTTCTCATAAGCCTCATTTAAGTACTGATGGTCTGTTGTAAGGTGTCCCCAAAGCTTTGTCTTCTCCAGGCTGAACAACTCCAACTCCCTCAGCCTTTCCTTATAGGAGTAGAGCTCCATTCCTCTAATCATTTCTATGGCCTCCTCTGGACTCGCTCCAGCAGGTCAATGTCTTTCCCATGCTGAGGATCCCACAGCTGGATGCAGCACTCTGGGTGGGATCTCAACAGCCTCTCATCAACCAACACCTCCAAGTTCTTCTCTTCAGAGCTGCTTTCAATCTGTTCACCCCCTAGCCTGGGTTGGTGCTGGCGGTTTCCCTGACCCAGGTATAGCACCTTTTACTTGGTCCTTTTAAACCTAATGAGATTCCCCATGGGCTCACTCCTTGAGTTTGACCAGGTCCCTCTGGATGTGATCCCTTCCCTTCAGGTGTGTCAACAGCACCACTCAGCTTGGTGTCACCTGCAAATTTGCACTCAGCCCTGCTGTCTATGTCGTTAATGAAGACATTAAACAGTCTGATCCCAACAGAAATCCCTAAGGAACATCTCTTTTCACTGATCTGCATCTGGACATTGAGCCATTGACCACTTCCCTCTGGGTGTGACTCCCAACCAATTGCTCTTCCATCCATCCAGTCTGCTTCTCTCCAGTCTGGGGAGCAACGGATTGTGGGGTGTCACATCTCAAAGACGTCACGAAATTTAATATGGATTACAACTGTAGTCCTTGCCTTATCTACAAATATAGTCAACCTGCCATAAATGACCACTGGGTCAGTCCTGTTTCAAATGAGTTCTTCAAAGAAATCACTGTCCTCCTGCAAACAGGAGATGATCCTGCCTAAGGAGATATCTCCCATACTTTGTTTTCATACCTTTTGCTCACATCAAGTTTTGATATAAGAATTACTTTAGTTGTAAACAGAACTTTTCCATGCATTGAAAAAAGGTATTTTTGTGACAAGAGCAGAAACAGTAAAACTCATTACTTTTCAATTAATGGACCATAATGTATATTCAGCTTAATTTACTGATAAACTTTGGATAAGAATGAATATAATTTTTAAATAGGAAGTGCTCCACAATTACTTTTTAAGTTAGATTTTATATGAGGATAAATCTTCATAGCATAACTGCATTGTGGTGGATAACATATTTTACTTGCGGGTTAAGTGTTTAACCTCTTAAGGATTTTCAATAAATAATTGTTAAATAAAGTTCCTATTGCATTTAATACTGTTATTGTTGTTGGTTTTGTTATTGTTATTGTAATTTACTGTTACTATTATTATGAGTGGCTGAAATATTTCTTTTCTTTTCCTACAAGTATTCCATAGTTAGACTTTTTGCCACTTCAAATAGGACAAGAAGGATATGATGACTGAATCAAAATGATAATCAACTCAGATCAAGCAATGTGCTTGTTTTGCTTTTGTGTTCTTTCTCTAACCTAAATTTCCTGTTAAGGCTAAATCTTTAAAATAAAAGTAGCATTTTTTAAAAACAGAAGAGTCTCTTTGCAATAAGTTAGAAAGCCAGCTTTCAGAAAAGTTTTTACATCACAGATTAAAGGCAGAACAACAACAACAAAAGCAGCAATATTTTTCAATGGAGTAACAATGAGTAGGGCAGCAGAGTTAAATAAAAAAAAATTTAAAAACATTTTTGTTTAAAAACATGTTGATTAGAAACATAATTCTGGCAAGCATGAATAAAACTATGAAGCTCAAAGTAGAACTTACAGCTTGAACAGTATAAATTGTCCCACAGTGATGTTTTTTTGTACCTATCTCCTGGAATCCTAGTCCAAAGTGGGAAGGACAAAAGCTACAGTAAGGACACAGTATAATTAATAAAGAAGATTTTAAAAAAATTAAGATATTAAAGAAAGACAAAAAAAGCAGTTTAGCAATACATATAAATGGTAACTTCTTATGCAATCAACAGGAGAAGAGAAAATTGCCAGAGGTTAAGAGCAGAATTAGTTCTATGAAGAATCCTGCTACGTTTTACCTGAAGTACATTCAAACACTTGGATGACAAACTATGAAGTAAACAAAAGACTAAATGATCTACTGTACCTTTCACCAGGTTTGTCGCTGTGAAATCACCTGAGAGGGAGTTACTTCTAAGTACCTAGCTGTATGCCATAAAAGTGAAAGTATGCAAAAGAAAACCTGGAAAAAGGAAAAAAAAAAAAAAAAAAAAGGCAAACAAAAACCAAAATGAAAACACAAAAACTGCCAGGATATAGAAAAGGTTCTCCGCTTGCTTAATTTGACCATTTTAATGGAGCATGTTGTGTTTATGTTCTGGCTGTTTATGTGAGGAACTAATGAAGCTGTTTTTCCCTTTAAGGGGCCGGAGGGATCTGGGGAGTCGTTGCGAGGTTACTGCTCAGGCTACTGGTCTGTTCAGCCAGAGAAGCTGCCGGGCGATGCCCACGAGTCGTGCTGTGCAGCAAGGCTCTGCCCAAATGCATCTCCGAGGGGACCTGTGTGTTTTATCTATGCAACAGCTGTTCCATTACCTCCCTTAAAATGACTTCATAAAGCAGAGAACCTTTTCCCAATTTATTTTACTTGCTCTCACTGAACAGCTTATCTGGGGCTTGATCCAAAGCCCGTGGAATTCAATAGAGAGACTTTTCATTAACTTTTTAGAGCAGGCATCAGATTCATTAGTGAAAAATTCTGTGGATTATTTCTTGTTTCCTTTGACAAAAGTCCCTATTGTCCTCAGCACAGAGCATACTATATCCTCTATTTTAGATAGAATTAAATATCAAAGGGAAAATTTCAAAGGTTCAGAGCTTTTGCTCTGTTCATGTATATGTTGTGGTTCTTATCCAAAGTTTAGCCCAGCACTTTAGTGTGTTGATTGAGGTTAAAAATCATGAAGCAGTACGTAACTTCATAGTTGTTTTTCTAACTGTGTAAATGTTTACAGATTCCACCTGAGATAAGTTAAAGAGATGAGAGAAACAAGTTTTAGGTTTGGACTCAGTCAGAAAAAAGATCATTTGGATGTAATTTTTTTTTCATTTTTCCCCCAATCTAAATCAAAGTGTTTTGAAAAAAGTTATTTAAAATGAAGTGAAAAAATTTTCATAATATGAAAATACTTTATTGTAGTAATTCTACAATAAAATCTATAACTTCTTCATTTCATGACAAATTTTCCCTGAATAACACAGCTTATAACTGTTCTGATTTTCTTAGATTTTTGGAGCAGAAGTAAATTGAAATAATAATAATAAATAATGAAATAATGAACTTAATTCTCTCCTCAGTTGCTAATTGCAGGGTTTTTTTCTATACCGCTGGAGGAGGTGGCTGCCAGAAAGGTCAGGACTTGAAATCAAATTATAGGCTGCACTTGTTCTCTCACTACTTGTGTCATGATGTCAGACCAGCTGACTGCCAGGATGCTTAAAAATCCTTTGAAATGTCAATTTCCAGTGGTTGGAAGACCAGTTTTCTGATTTCTCTTATTGGTAAGGGAGAGGAAGGCTAAACGGCTGCTACTTAAGGTGCTCAAGAGCAAATAAACAAAAGATAACATCCATACAAAACCATGCAGCTCTTCCTAAGGCAGGATATTTCTACCTTGTCTTGTTGAGGCCAATGCAGGAAAATTTTGCTTGTGCTTCATAAACAATGCACTCATGTTATTACTGAGTTAAACCTAAATGACTGTATGTAAAGAAATTTAAGCAGTCTTTAAGCAGTCTTGCTATCTTGCACTTGAAATTAAAATCTGAAAAGAAAAGATAAGTCACAAAGAGCTGGGGTACATGTGTAAGTGATCCAATAGTCTTTTCTGCTGGACTTGAGAATCAAGTACAAAAACAGAGCAAGGATATAATGAGCCTTACTGAGCAATCTATGTGAATAAAAGCTTTAGGGCTTCCTAAATCAGGCATTGTACCTTTATGTCTAATAATCCTGTCAATGCCTGGGCCATGCGCTAACAACGTTTGTGTTCAGCTTTGTGGCTTCCTGATTGAGTCGGTTCATATCCGTGTAGCTGAGGGCATAACTTTGTCTCTGAAACTTCATTTCCATGGAGTTTTATAAGAATTTGTCAAGTTTAGGGCCCTAAATAAAAGTTTAGCTAATCCTTTGCTGAAAGCAGTGGTAATTCTGCAGGTGTTTGGCCCCTCTCTCTGTTAGAGCTTCATCCTCACATGCAGATATTTTCTGAAGAGCTTGAGCAAAGGAGATGCCTCTGGAGACTGAAACACAGAATCTGAGAGAAAAGGTAGTGGGACAAGGGTGTGGTTTTGCTTTGGAAAGCACTGGGGTTTGAAAATCTGCCAGAGGGTTTTCTGTCAGGAAGAGTTTGAGAGCAAAACCAGGATTTGCTGAAGGGACAATAAAAGAGTGGGAATGTAGGACAACAGAAAGTACCATGGTGTTCACTGGTGCACGACATCACTCAAAGGGGCATTTTCATTTACACTGGTTTTACTATTCCATTGAGCACATTATTCATTTGTTCATTGTGCTGTTCTACCCTCCTCTATTCTCTTTGCCCTCTAATCTTTTCCTCCCCTCCCTGCTGCCAGAATATTATCCTCTCTCAGGTTCACTAGGATATAGACATGAGAGAGCTTCTAGCCTCATTTTGTGGCTGAATCCTGCAGATCTTACTTGGACAAAAATGTCAGTGCAGCCTGGAGTGATTTGTGCCTGGAATCAGGCAGCTGGAATGACTTCTGTCTTTGTAATAACCATGTTCCTACTAGGATCACAGCAGTGCCTACAAAGGCTAGAAGTGAGGACCCCACTTTTCTTTGTGCCGCACGTGTCTACAAAGAACCACTGCTTTACAGTTTGTTAGCCACCTAAATGCTATTGATTTCCTTGGAAGATAAGTATGTGAGACAGAGTAAATTGGATGAATGTCACGAAAGACAAAAATGGAGATGCTATCCCTTCACAGGGCAAATCATGGAACAGAACCACAGAATATCCTCAGTTGGAAGGAAACCACAAGAGTCATCAAGTCCAACTCCATTGTTTGCCCTTTCTCGCTCCTCTCTTGTGATTAAATGAATCTCCTCTTGAACATGCCCACAGGAAGGGCAGTCTGATATAGTCATGTTTAGACATCTAAATATTTGAAATCAAAGACAGGGCAGACACATCCCTTTGCAAGTGTGGGAAGTGACCACAACCTCTAGTTTCTACTGAAAGACCCAATACAGGGGCAAGGGCATGAAGGTCTGGGCTACTAGGAAAATCTGTCATAACTACACATAATTTGTGTCTTGCAAGGCCTAGTAATTTATGAAGATTTATGAAGAAATAAAGCAATAGACTAAATTATTAAGGGGCTTTATGAGAAAGAGATGGGCATAACTGAATTGTCATGCACGTAAGCTGAATGTATGAAATTATTTCAGTTACTTATCTTAAAAATTGTAGTTTGAAAAATAAGGCAATATGTCACATAGATTAAATAGCTAATCATCCATTTTCTTTGTGAGCATATCTTCCCTTGGAACAGGGAGAGGGAGGACGTGGAAAAAGAAGAGGAAATAGAGAGTGCCAATGAACCAGTGGGACAGATCCAGAAAGTTGCTTCTGAGGCCTCAGAGTCAGTTTTGATGATGCCTAGAAAGAGCCACACAAAACAAAACTGTGAAGATGTATGGGTCAGTCAGAATGAACTGCCAAAACCAGTTCACACTCTCTGCAAGAAGAGCAAGAGCTCCTCTGAATACCACCTTGCACCCTGAGCTGTCCCTGGTTTCCCAGGCATGCTACAGATGTGCAAGAGACCTCTGATGTTCATTGCAGTCCACTGCAGGACTCAGGCCAAAACTATCAGCCTGGTCCTGCTCCCATCGTAAGTCTATTTAAGTATAGAGGAAGATTTGTGATTTTTTTTTTTTTTATTTAATAAATGTTATTGTGTCTTCAATTACTATAGACACCACTGAAACAGAGGTGCAGTGCTGTACACTGTCTGCAAAGCAAGTATCAGCAACCTTGAGAATCCTGTCATTGCAGAACATTTCAGATGTAGGTCATACTAGGATGTTTCCTTTCCTCTCCAAAGTGAATTCATAGAAGAGATCTTTGACCACTGCATGGTTCTGGGCAAGCAAAAATGCTTCTGAAAGTTTAAAATCAATTTCCTATCAAGTAGTTTCCTTGGTGTGAATGAAAACTCTTTAAATTATTGGTAAGATTTACTCTTCTTCTTCTGAAGACTGACATTATTTCAGAGGAAATTTTGCAATACAGTGTTGTTAATGATGTGGTAAGAAATATGTAGAGATATATTAATTCCCCCTCCTACATTCTGATGTAATTATATTCTTCATGTGTATCTCATATGTATTTTTAATATGCCTGTTATTATTTTTAAAAATCATATTAACAAAACTATAGACTGATTTCTTAGCTTAAATATAAGGCTTTCTAATATTTACAATTTGTTCAACACTTCTCACTTCTTTTATCTATTAGGCATGCAGTTTAAGGCAAGCAAAAGGAAATTGTTTTGTGTTGCTATACTATGTCATGCTTTATCAGAACAAGTAATCCAGTCGTGGGACTTATTGCCACAAAATATAGCGTAGGCCAAAACTGCAAATCAGTTGAACTGTTTTCAGGTAAATTGATTTGCAGAACTAAGGAAAAGACCATTACAAAATGCTAGCAAAGTAGAATTGATGCAAAATTTGGCTCTGGAAATTGTGAGGGTTTTATCTTCCCTCCTGCCAGAACCTGAGGAGAGATAGCAGAGGAAGCTATTACTGGTTGTCTTCTTCTTCTCATTCATCCAGACCTGCTACTGCCACTGTGAGAGACGAGACACTGAAACAACTGAACCTGTATGTGACCTGTTTACCTATTTTTATATTATGTCTTTACAATGGAAGTGTGGAAGTATCATTATTCCTGTGTTACAGGAGAGAAAGACCAAACACAGAAAATGATTCACCCAAGGCCATGCAATGCATCATCTGTGTCAGATGGACAAGTCAATTTGGTCCACATTATATTCCTTGGGCAACTGTTTCCACGACCTGCCTTTGCTCTAAAGATTTGGTCTGGAGCAAAATTTCACTTTTTTAAAGAGGAAATTCAGGTGTAGGGAAAAAAAACAAAACCAAACTGTTTCAGTCAGTGACATGAGTAGAAACATAGAAAGAGCGTTTGGCTTGGACACCACAATTGGGTTTGAAGAAGTCCTAAAAATCCAAATATATCAATATCTCATGCAGGAGTAAACTGAGACAGTGACTTCAGAAAGTAAAACACGCAAGTTTGGAATCGACACTGGGGAGCAATTGAATTAACACTGTAAGGCTTGTGGCCTCCAGTTCTTGGATTTCAGTGAAAACCTTGTCAAACGTAAGATCAATCCTACATTCTGAATTTCAAAAACCTCAGTTCCAGTGACTGATTTTTTTGCATAAAATACTGAATTTGAATAGGAAGTAAAAAAAAAAATTGTATAATTGCTATATAATTGTAACACAGATTTAGCTCAAAATAAAATACTCAACAGATTATTGAAGTCCCATAAGTAGCTATTGTATGGTTTTCTAGTTTTGTTGGGTTCTTTATCTTCATTTCAGAAAGTAATTTTTAGATATTTTTGGAAGGTAGGTTGTTTGGAAGGAACTAAAGTCACTGAAGACGTTGTAACAGGAAACAATTTCTGTACATCCATTGAAATCTGTATGTGAAGTCTATTACCTACTTAAAATTTTTTCTTCAAAGAACTTAATGACTTTTCGTTATACCAAATGCCCTTGTCTTGTAAGGCATGATGAGGTATATATTAATACTGTTTTTGCATCCGACTCGTATGATTATAACTTTTAATTTTGTTTGAAATGAAAAGTAAATAGTTTAGAGTCAATTAGTTGTCTTTTTTTAATGAAGGAAAATAAAAATATTGTGGTTTTGTTTTTTCCTTGAAGGTATTTCTTTACTGTTCCTGAGAAAATATTTGACATATTTCTGAGACATTTTGAAAGGAGCAAAGGTTATGTTACTTTACTTGTAAATGTCCCTCCTGATATCCCTGTCCCAACAAAGAACTAAACCATCAATCCACTTCACAAGTTTAAATTATTCATTCGGTATCTAGAAGAAACCACAACAAACACGAACAATAACAACAAAAGGATAAAACCAAAAAACAAACATTGGAAAGTAACACTGAAAAAAAAAACCAAAAACGACCAACAAGGATGGCATCCTATAGAGGAATGTAATTCTACAAAAAAAGGGTAAATTGTGAGATTGAAATGAGCAAAGCAAAAAAGGAATATCACTGAAGTGAGTTTATCAGTGTCTTCTCTTTCACTGGTTATGAACTTTTAGTCTTGAAAACTGTGATGGCTGTGTCTGCATGTCTCTTAAGAGGAAGCACTGTTTTAAAACTATGTTACTTTTTGGGGGCTGAAAGTTAAGGTAGTAACTCTGTGCTGTGTAGTGTTGAATATATGGAAGAGTTTCCGCTAATGAAGAGTGTGTGTGAAAGTGTGGAGAGTCACGAATTATATTTTCCGCTTTGCATGTCTTTACATTAATAGCTAGCTGCTGTGTCTGTGTTTATGAATGCAGCCAGAGATCATTATTGAATAGTCCTGGAGCATAAAATTTCCACCTGTCCTGCCAGAAGGAAGTGTCTTTCTATTTTTTGCTTTTCAATTGAATTGACTGTTCAGGAGAAGAAATTTCCCCAAACCAGGAGAAACAGACTATAACTGCTGCAGACTGGATGTCTCCTGAAACATCAAAACATTAGCTTCCATAATATTGACATTTGGAGGAAGATTTAAATCCACAAAAGTTAGGAAATTTGGCATAAAAACTACTAGTCACTCTGTAACTCATTTTTCTATGTCAAAAAGAAGAGGACATGATGTTATTTGCCATATGTGTGGCTATATCATAGCCTGGCGAGCTGAGGTTAGACTTGCAGTGGGAACCTCCTTAATTCCATGGATTTAAATCAGACCTATAATGTTGGCATAACAGTCAGCAGTGTCCTCGATGTACAATTTGGTTTGATGTGAGAATCTTTATCTGTGAGTTGTTGCTATGGGAGACTATAACAACTTCTACTGAGAGAGTAAAAAGGATTCTGTTTGCATATTTAAAAATATACACAGATGGAATATGTACATACACAAGCACACAAATACACATGCATTTGTGCATGTGTATATAAACATCTATGTCTATTTTTATATTTGCATTTATATAAATTGTCCGTAAGAAGAAATGATACCTAACTGGGCTATTGACACATCTTATAAACCAGAAAGAAACAAAAGTGATGCTGCTTTGTTTTTTTTCCTTTCGAAGACTGAATCCTAGTGGGCAGTGCATTGTCTGGAGGAGAGCTCATTAAAAGTGGACTGTAATTGAGACAGTAAAATACTCTCTTTACTGTTTTTTTTCCCCTTTTCAGCCACGGGAAAGGCTTTACAAAGAGCTCAGCATATTGGCTGCTGAGGGCTTTTGACAATCAAGGTCCATCTGTTCAGTATTGTGCAAGATGAAAAATACATATAGTCCAAGCCTTGGAGAGAGTATAATATGATCTGATCTAGGCAGGTACTTCACTGACTATCCATTTGACACATGCGGTGACCAGATCTGGGCATAGAAATGCAGTATTTGCATGAATTTCCCGGCATATGCTACAATAAGGACTCAGAACCTCTTGAGAGCACCACCACTGAATTTTTTCATTGATTGCTGGACTAGACAAGCCTCTCTTAGTGCTAGAGAAGCAGTTAGTGTGTAACAGATAAATATTCTGAAGAGAGTTGTACATATATGAGCAGCTAATCGCAACTGAACTTGGTAGAAACCTGCATTTTGTGCAGCTTTAATGCTCGTTTTTAGTTTAAATCTCATGTTGAAATAAATGCATATAAACATGTACTTCTAAAAAACCTGAATCCATCATGCTGGAAGGGAAACAAGTTTTTTTTCTCGTTTATTTCTCTTTTCAAAAAAAGGTCTGATGACTTTACTTCCCAATATCTTAGTTTGTGTAGAAATATCACGGCTGGCCTTCAACTGAAAGTTTACAGCTGCCACTTCAGGTAGAATGATTTATATTCTATTGGTATAGTTTTCATGTTTTTAAAAGGACTCCCTTGCCTATCTGTGGGTAAGCACATTGGAAAATATGTGTGCAACAGAGTCTTACAAAACACACTGATGAAAATATCACAACTTGATTTTCAATACATCTTCTAGCAAGGCTGAGAGATGCAATGTTAGCTTTGTGAATACCACAATAACATGATGCCTGGTAACTCTGGTGTCATTAAATAACACTTACATTAAAATTACTGTATGATTTTACTACCCATCATAAATCTGAGTGTTACAAAATGTAAATCTAATATCATAAAAGTTGCCACTGAAAATAAACTGTTAAAGACTGCTTGTCTTCCTCAGTCTACAAACAGAAAGAGCGCTGCCCTGACATACCTGCTGATAGCACACAATAAAAGCCAGCTTGCTTATTAATATAAGTAAATATATATAATATGTAAAATATGCAGAAGCAACTATGACTTCCTGGAAGGGCCACCATCCTTCCAAGTTTCAGCACAAGGAATAAATAACAACTGGTAGGATTTGAGAAAAGACATCTTGAGCTGAGTTTTCACAGATCACAGAAAGTTTGAGGATGACAGATATCTTTGGAATTCATCTGATCCAACCCTCCTGACACCTAGAGCCAGTTATGTGCCAGGACCATGTCTAGACAGACACTACGGACTTTTATTCTACAGACAACTAATTTCTTCCAATGAAAAAGTTAGCAGGAACATAAAACTTTTGTTGAATATCCCTGGATTCCTGTCATAATGTGAAAAACAAGAAAATTTCCGGTGATGTATATCAAATCCTGCCATTGTGCATAATTTATGTAGCCAAGCTCCTAAACAAACTGCAGACAGTATAGCCTCTCATTCTACTTTAATCAGAGCTAATCTATTAAAGCATTTATCAGCACAGGATGTAAGGGATATTGGGAGGGGCTAAACTCTAGATGATGAGCCTTCTTAACTAATTTAAGGATGTGTATGGGATTTAGAAGAAATTGAAGCTTTGTGCTGATTCTTTGCACAATGCTTTCCTGGTTCAGCTGACAGTATTTGCATGTGCCACTACCTGTTTCAAGCATTATAGGTCTGTTCAGTATTCCCCTATCTTCTCTTTCTCCTTCCTATTCTCCAAAAGAAAACTAATAACAATAATTTGAGCAATGTTTCCAAATTAGCATGACAAACTTTCTTCTTTGTTAATTAAGATAAGTGAATAAAGATATTTTGAAAGAAAAGTGTTTTTCATTACTCTTACCTTTACTAGCAACAGGCTTATAAGAAATTAAATTCTATTGTTATAAATACTTGCACATAAAACACTGACTTTGGTTTCCTTTTTTTTTTCTTTCCTGTACACCCATCCCCTCATCCCCAGTGAAAACACAAATTTTCTTCCAGTGTTGTCTAAAAATGGTCTGGATTCATGGGGATAAAAAATTTGGTAAGAAATACAAGTCTTTGACCAAACAGTCTATGAAAATACTTTGTGTAAGGAGAGTGTTATACAGATAGCTGCACAGCTAGACCCACAGACAGACTTTTTTCTTTTTCATTTAATAGATCAATGAAAACATTAATTCAATTGGAGGTCTTGAACTTCAGATAAAAATAATTGGAGCAGATTAATTGCATCTAATGAGACTATGTCAGTTTATGTCAGCTGAGAATCAGTTCTATTTTTTTTTTCCTTTTTGAAAGTATTGGACTAATTCTGTTCTTGAAAGATTATTAGGTTTTGAACCTGGTTAGTGGTGAATGAAGAAACATGCTGATAATGACAACCTAAAATGGAAGACGTAGGGTGGAAAATCAGCAAAAGCAGTTTTTTGCAATAAGATCCTTTCTGCCAAGAGTGTTTTCGACCTCCCTGATTAACTGTTTGACTACCAACTTTTTTAAAAGAAAAATCACACTATTCATAGTCATTTAGATTTTCACTGACCAGCCCAATCTTGTATTTTATGGCAGAACATCATCCCAATACTACCCCTCTGCCAGGAGTCCTTAGCATACTAGGTTCTCTTGTAACAGAGTCTTCCACAAACTGATGAATAAGACTCTTCCCAAACTGTAACAATAATGTGAAAAGTCTTGCTCTGGAATGACACAATCAATTTATCTCCAAAGTAGACAAAAGTTTTCATCAAAATAGGAAGTACTTTTAGGCAGTGTTTCCTCGTCTCGGTATTAATGAGATATACAGCTCTGTTTCTGAATCATTCCTCTTGTCAGGAAATAATGTCACAGATCCAGAATGACATTCAGAAAAGTATGTAAGGCTATAGTTATCTATAAATATATTTGATTTAACTGAAACATAATTCCATTTCAAGTACTTGTCAAGATCTGCTCAGGACTAGAACACCAAATTCTACCAAGGTTTCAGAAAGAAAACACAGCATAAAAACGTTAAAATAACATGAAGTTATGTGTTATAACGAAACACACCTTAACATAACATATAATAATGTAGGGCAAACCCTATCTCTTCCATCAGGGAACAGTATTTTCCTCAGTTAAAAATTCTCTTCACTCCAAATGAAAGAAGCATTTTATACCAACCATTATGAAGCAAGGACATAGAGTGAATAGCAGCACTGCAGAATAGCTAACTTTAGCTCTAACAATGGCCTTTGAGCCATCTACTCAGGTACTTTTTGTGACTTGATGTTATTAAAGTTTTTGTATCAGTCTCTTCTAAAAGTTTTGAAAGGACTAGACACTCAGAGGCTTCACAAGAGAGGCCATGTAGGTACTTGTGGGTTCCATACCCTTAAAAAGATGAAAAACACACAAACTTGCCCCCTACAAAAACAAAAAATGAAAACAAACAAAAAAACCTACAAAACCTACAAAAACCAAACCAACAACAAAACCCAAACAAACAAAAAGCAAACAAACAAACAAAAAAAAAAAAAAAAAAAAAAAACTCAACCAACCAAGCAAGCAGAAAAAGACACAAAAAACCAGTACCTTAAAAATTTTAATTTATTTTTGGTTAGGGATCCTTATCATAAGTACGAATCAAGTGTTTCTTTTATCATTGTTGTTGTTGTCCATAGCCAACATTCTCAGTGGTCAAGTGTCACGAGCACAATCTATGAGGTTGAAGGATCCATTTCTTTCCACCTCCTTGTCCCTTGACAAATTAAAAATCTAGGCTGAGCAGCACAGCAGTGCTTGAATTTTCCAAAGTGATTTCTAATTTTGGAAATCCCTATTTTGACCGTGCTTAGCAATGTCTGTCTCTTTCGTAATTTCAGAATATCTGAGCAATAATGCATAGAGAAAGTATTGTGGGTGCATTTAAGGTATAAGTCCAAAGCTCAGACTTGATGACAACTAACATTGTGGTCATTTTCTTCACTGCATGTTATGTGAGTCAGCAATTAAAGGCATATATTTACCATGCATTAAGATAGTAGAGTAAAAAGAGAGCAAAAAAGCCCATAACTGTGATAACAAGTAATAAGTAGTAGGTTCTGTGACAACATATCTACATCCCACAATATACTCAACTTCTATTTATCTACAAAAAATACAGGATGAAGAAGCCCACATGAAGAAATCTAGCAAAGAAACAAACCACAGGCAGAACTTAGTAGTGTATATCTAGATTTTGGATGACAGAAGACTTAGTCCAAATGACAAATGTCAGTTAGGATAATCATTTCAATAAGTGCTTTCATTCACACTTTAGGACCAGCTATAACTCATAACAGTTTTATGTTCTTGTTATTTCATATATTCTACTGTCAGGTAAGAATATGGAGGTGGACAGTAGGAGATTAACTGACACGCTAATCTAATAAACTGTATCCATTTTACCAGATATGTATGTAATATTTAATATGTTGTATAAAGCACTGCTGTTTCATTAACTCAGGTCAGTGTGGGCTTTGAACAAACTAAAGAGATTTTTACTTTAAACTCTGAATTTTCTTTAACTTACATTTGGATTGTCATATGTAATGTGAAAAAAAATCAGTAAATGTAAGATCACAGATTATTGTTTGGATGATAGGACTTTTTGTCCTGCATTTTTGATACATTTTTGATTGAATTTGGCACTGCTGTGGCAATGCCTCAGGTTTGTAAATTCTAAGTCTGTCTGTTGTGTCCTACTTGGGGTTTTATTAACACCTGAGTTTTGAGGGTTTAATTTTATTTTTTAAAAAATTTAATTTAATTTAATTTAATTTTATTTTTTTATGTTTTAGGGGCAGAACAAATCATTCGTCAAGGTAAAAATCATATGGATTTATTTCTTTAAAGCATCTCATATGACTTGGACAGCAAGACTTGGACTGGATGGAGAGCTGGGCAGAGAGGGACCTAAGGAAGCTCAGCAAAGGCAAGTGCAGGTCCTGCACCTGGGGAGGAGTAACCAGTACAGACTGGGGGTTGGCCATCTGGAAAGCAGCTCTGTGGAGAAGAACCAGGGGGACAACACACTGTACATGAGCCTGCACTGTGCTGTTGTGGCCAAGAATGCCAATGGTATCCTGAAGTACATTAGAAAGAGTGTTGCCAGTAGGTCGAGGGAGGTGATCCTACCTCTTATTCTGTGCTGGTGAGACCCATCTGGAAAGCTGTGTCCAGTTCTGAGCTCCCTAGCTGGAGAAAGACAGGGAACTACTGGAGTGGGTCTGACAGAGAGCTACAAGGTGGTGATGGATCTGCAGCATCTCTCTTACACGGGAAGGCTGAAGGAGCTGGGCCTCTTTAGCCTCAAGGAGAGACAGCTGAGAGGGGACCTCATGAACGTGTCTCAGTATCTGAAGGGAGGTGTCTAACGGGTGGGGCAAGAGTCCGGGACAAGGTGCAGCAGGAACAAACTGAAACAGAGAAAGTTCCATCTGAGTGTGAAGAGCTTACTGTGAGGGGAACAGCCCATTGGAACAGGCTGCCCAAAGAGGTTGTGGAGCCTCCTCCTCTGGAGATATTCAAAACCCAGTTGGACACAACCCTGTGCAACCTGCTCTCAGTCAACCTGATCTAGGGCTGGAAAAATTGATCTCTAGGGGTTCCTTCCAGGCCCAACCATTCTGTAATTCTGTGACTTGTAAAAAATACTGAAACAAATACTGAAATCTTTTACAAAGTTAAATCCGAACTGAGAAGCTTTCTGGATTCAGCCTAAATAACACAGAAGCAGAAGAGCAGAAAGCTTTGCAGAAATCTCACTGTGCTTTTCTGAAGCATATGGATTAAATTAAGGGTCCTGTCTCAGAAGATGTCTAACAGAGAGTTTAAAGCATTGAGTAACAGGCCGATTGATTACACAGAAGAAAAAGACTGTTTCCCTGTTTTATGCATGCCATCCAAGAGCATAGGTATTAAAATGCCTTAACATTTCTGTGTTGGTGAGGAATAAATAGTGAGCAACTATAATTAATAACTATTAAAGCTGTTTGACTGATCATATCTTCTGGCTTGCAAAATCTTTTATGTGCAGGTGTGTGCATTAATGGAATCCATTAAATTCATATATTTCAACAGATAGTAATTTACGATCTTTTATAAGATCTGTCATGAAACACAGTCAGAGATATAGGATTGTCTCAGTGCATTACATAGCAATTGTACTCCCCTTTCCTCTGAAATGACTTGACTTTAGAGACTAAATATGAATGTCAATGCATTGGACAGCCACATTAGGTATACTTTTTGCTCTACCATCGCCTGGGAATATGTGGAATAAACCTTTTATCACTGGCAAAGCTGAGAACAAGAGTGAACAATATTCAAAGTGGCTGGAGGAAAAAATGTGTGGGAGTTCTATCTATTTCACTTCATACATAAAAAGAGAAAGAGATTGAGAGTGTAACCCTCATTTATGAATTGTAATGGCCCTCCTATGAGTTGCTAACTACTCCTTTCAACTTTTATTTGTTACTTTGTTTTTTCGTGTTGGTACTTTCATAGAACATTAGGAAATGAAGAGAGAAGCCATTGTTTTAGGCACCCCACATCAAATTTAGAGACCACTTCAGCCCTGGATAGATACGAACATCACTCATTAATGTCAATTAAAAAAAAGGTTTTTCTTTTGTCTGAGAGAAACACAAGCTGTGTGTGAGGTAAAAAAGGGAAATAAGGACTGATTAGAACAGATAACAGAGGGAAAAAGTAGTCTTATACCCATCCTTTAATGAGTTAGTGTAGGATTATAGGTAAACTATATCAGTTCTTAAAATACTACTGACAAATCTCTCAGGGAGGCTTTTGTCCTGCTTGTCTATTTAACAGCACACTGAGATTATCATAATTAAGTATAGACAGTCAACACATTAAATGGATTAGTATCTGCTGTATATACAATCTTCCTATAGTTATCTAATTATACATTTATTAAGGAGGAGCTATAATACTATCACATAAAGCCTGAACTTTCACCTCTTTTTTAATGAGTGAATTCACAATTTGAAAAACTCAGCGATACTTCAGCTGTTAAATAAGACAGGTCATTAGCCTTTGAAAACTCCATCTCACTGGAGTTTATATACATCGTCACAAATGTAGACCAATGAGACAAACCCCTAAAGAAAACAGGGAAAACTTCTTGGTTACTGTTGTCTCTTGCTGATTTCTACATACCTGGTATCCATTTTGTCTGTAGGATGTTTGTCTATAGTTCAATGCCACAGAATCATTGGGAGTAACTGACCCTATTACTTTGCTTTTGAAGGAAAACGAAGAGATAGATACGATTACACAAAAGGGGGAATGGCATTGAAATGAATCAGAGTAATTGGATGGAAGGTACAAAAGAGTAAGACAAAAAGGCTCAAAAATACAGACTTAAAAGTAGTGTATGAGAAGGTAAAAGCATTATCCTTCCCAAGTGGATTGTTAGGGAGGACAGAAAGAAAGAAAGTTCTGTGTGAGATGTGCAAAATTTGATGTATTTCAGAGCAAAGTAAACAAGATGATCAAGGAGTTGTAGGCAATGAGTCATGAGAAGAGATGAAAAAGAATAAATCTGCATTGCTTGGCTAATGCTGACTAACAGGCAAACTTTCTTCAGGAGTACGGAAATGGGTTCTTTAATTTATCTGTCTCGATCTCTAAAGGCATACAATGAAAGGGAACTTCTGAGATCGTTTTAGGGTAAGTTACAAGAACAAACATTTAGCAGAAATTATCACCTTAACAGCCAAACACTGAAGAAATGGATATTTTAGAAAAGTGCAGTGTTACATGATGGGAAGAAGGTCTCCTTAACACAGAGTACAGTGGGACTGTGAAAAAATCTAGGGATATGATGAAAGGTCGCAGATTGGCTAGCAAATATATACAAAAGTAGAAAACCCTATGCTGTCAGTAGTGATCCAGAATATCCAGATCCTGTATCCTGAGGTAGTGGATGTCACTCAAATAGTTTTTGTGCAGCTGAAGCATATGAGGATTTCACTTAGGTTTTTTGTTCGTTCGTTTTTGGTGGGTTTTTTTTTTTTTTTTTTGGTTTTGTTTTTTTTTGTTTGGTTTTGTTTTTTAATTTTATTTTATTAATAGAGATATTGTGAAGGAGAAGACAGGCCAAAACAATATGACCATTTGAAGATAATGAATTTCATTAATGCTGTTATAACTCTTATATGTGTGTGTCTTTATGTCTATACATATACAATTATAAATTACATTGTTAAAGACCTGAGGTGAGTTTTTGGGATTCAGGAAGTAGACCTTCATCCACAGTTTCTGTTGCAAAAAAATCTGTTGCTACAGCTGGAACAAAGAAAGGGTTTGAAAATTGCTTTCAGACAAAACAAGCACAAGGTGGGTGTTTGTCCATGCCACAGATTGCTCTCCACCTGAGATTCCCAAGTCCATATTTAGGGCAAAACACTTGTTGGTGTGCCTGCATTCAGGTGGGTGACAAAAAGAAACCAAGAGTACGGAGTGTGAGACAGAAAGAAGCCAGGATTTTCCCATGTGTTCCCATTGTTCCTCTTCTATACCACGAGTGCCCAGGATTTTGAGAGATGCCTTAAATCAGCGACTCAGTCTTCAGGGTTAACAATGAGGAGTTCAGAAGAGCTGTAATTGTGAAAATAAGAATGAAGGGCAGTTGTAACTTTGGACTGATGTTGAGAGCTGCCTTAAAAGAAGCTTGATAAGGTCAAACTAATAAACTTGGGAGTTGCTCAATGGGAAACCAAATTCTGGAGCTGTGAGACATTTTGACAGATAATTAGCATAAAACAGGGCGAGTACCCCACCAGAGAGAAAGTAAAACCACAGTCACAAATAGAACTGAACCTAATTAGCCAAAATGGTGGACCAGATGTTTTCCCAGGAGTTGTTAAGGGAATCCGCAAAAATTACCAAGGACAAAAGTAGGTCCATAATTCTTAAATTATTGGAGATTCATTCCTCACCTTTTGAGTCAATAGCAATGAAGTACATGAAACTGGTGACAGCTGCTGTATTTTGGCTTCTTTGTGAGGACTGAGGGACATTGCTAAGTGACACATGTTAAATACCTGTACAAACTGAAATCTGTTAGTTTGTGTGTTACACTGTGGGTTTACTTACCCGGCCATATGGGTTTCTCATAATTTCATGGCCATTACATGAACCTGCTGACTAAGGGCAGTTCATTTCATACAAGCTGACATTCAACAGATCATGGAATCATAGAATGGTTTTGGTTGAAAGGGACCTTAAAAATTCCAACCCCCCTTCACCAGCAGGGGCACCTTCTTCAAGGCCAGGTTGCTCCGAGCACCATCCAGCCTGGCCTCGGACAATTCCAGGGATGGAACAGTCACAACTTCTCTGGGCAACCTATGCCAGTTCCTCACCACTGCCACAGTAAAGAATTTCTTCTCAACATCTAATCTAAACCTCCCCACTTGAAGTATAAGATCAGGATAATCAAAATATACCCTCTTTCTTTATCAATAGCTGATAATGACTTACTGCTTTTATTCAAATGCTTCCTCTAGTGTCCTGTTGACAGGCCTCATTTTTTCATTCTCTCCTTTTTTTATTTTCCTGG
This sequence comes from Myiotriccus ornatus, assembly GCA_036023395.1. Lineage (NCBI taxonomy): Eukaryota > Metazoa > Chordata > Aves > Passeriformes > Tyrannidae > Myiotriccus > Myiotriccus ornatus. The sequence continues at coordinate 65,724,659 of JAYRBT010000093.1, forward strand.
ACATATTTCTCTCCTGTCAGACCCTATAGCTTTACCCCCTCTGGACTCTCCAAGGTCCTGTATTCTTGGATCAATTTCTATTCAGTCTTCTGAATCTCCAGGAAAGATTCTTCAGTCTTCTTGCAAAAATGGGTGTTTAGAAGGCAAAAGAGAAAATGCAAAAAATGGCTCTTGTCATTTATACCATCTCTTTCTGGTCCACTTCATTTTGAAAATGGCCTGTGACATAAAACATTTCAATTTTCACACTTAATTGATGCATTGGTATTCTGTGCTGCTTATGATATAAAATTTTGCCTTTATAGTCACCTGTAACATATATGTGGTCTAAATTTACGTCTTTCAGAGTTTCTTTTGTAGATTAAAGGCTATTCAAACCCTGAATAAGACACAGAGGAGCTCCTTCTTCATCTGATCTGTTAAAAGTTTCATGTATCTTTGTCTTAAGATATCGGTAGTAACCAGTATGTCTGCCTGAATCAGGACTCCAACCTTGCTGTTCCTGAAATAACTATCACTTTCACAAAGAAATCTTATATTTCTCTGAAAACTTGACAATAGGTAACACTGACCCTTTCCCTTCCCACCCACCACTCCACAATGATATTTTCATTATGTTACTGTTAGAGCAGCATGAACAATCCAGGTCTTGAATCATTCCCTTTTTTTAGAAAGAACTGGAAACTAGTTTTCTTCTGTATTCTTTTTGAGGCTTTTGAATTTCACTTGTTTTATATTTTGATAATCATCCATAAAGATATTGGAACATTTCAAAAGAACACTCAGCTTTTGGAAACACCATGAAGCCAAAAAAACCAAGGTCATAGTAAAAAGGTTTTAAGGATGATGTGCCTTATTCACCAAGATCCTTGAGGCCCACACATTAGTTTAAAGTTTTTTAGTGAAAACATTAGAGTGGCTAGGTAGTGCTAGACCAAAACTCCATCTGACATAGTATCCAGGCCAATAGCATTAACTCTGATGGGACTACAAGAACCAGATCTGTACCTAGCATACTTCCCTGCATACTTCCTTGGCATATCCTATATGCTTCATCGACCTCCACATAAAAGTTTTCCTGAGCTGGAGGTGGTCTTTAATTTTTTTGTTGGAGATACGCAACTTGAGTCCTCACTGTCTGTGGAAGCAAGATGCTGCCATTCTGATCAGGCTGCATATTACACCCATTTTCCACTAATGCCAATGACAACCCCAGAGGTAAGGAAATGGCAAAAGAGTCACTCAGTCTGAAAGTGCTTATCCCTGCGATTACACTTCTGGGGAGCATTTAGAATCATAGAATTGTTAAGGTTGAAAAAGAGTTCTAAGGTCAAGTCCAGTGATTAACCCAGCACCACCATGTTACCAATAAGCAATATCCTCAAGTGCCACATTCACTTTATTTTTGAGCAAGGGATCATGATTCCAACACTTTGCTAGGTAGGCTGTTACAGTGCCTAACAGCACCTTCGGTGAAAAAAAAATTCTTCATATCCAACCTGAACCTCCTGTGAGCTTGAAACCAAGTCCTCTTGTCCTCTCACTTGTTACCTGGGAGAAGAGCCTGACCCTCACCTGGCTCCACCCTCCTATCAGGGAGTTGGACAGAGTGAGAAGGTCCCCTCTGAGCGTCCTTTTCTCCAGGCTGAGCCCACTCAGCTCCCTCAGCTGTTTCTCATCAGACTTGTGCTTCAGACCCTTCATCAGCTCCATTACCCTTCTCTGGAAGTGTTCCAGCATCTCCATATCTGTCTTGTAATGAGGGGCCCATAACTGAACACAGGTTTCCAGCAGCAGCCTCACTGGTGCCAAACATGTCCTACAAGGAGTTTTGTGTTAGAGAAAATTTTGGAAGGAGGGGGAATATATAGCAGAGGAGTTAGTTTTTATTTCTTTTTTTTTACTGTTAAATGCAAAGTGCAGTGTAAGATTTTTGCAAAATTCTAGCAAGAATTTCCTGTGTGCAAGCAAGAGACAATATTTGTAATACTTCTGTTTATCTGTGTGTCTCCCAGCAGACCTGTTTGTAAGTCTGCTTCTGTGCACATATCTTTGTATATATCAGCCCATTTCTCTTCCTGCTGCCTCTCTCTCTTTCTTTTGTTATGTATGTGCTGTCTCCTTCCCAAATCCCTTATGCTTATTTTCCAGACGCATTTATTTATGTTCTCTCGCTAATTGAAAATCTCATATTTGAAGTTATTATTCTGATTGATGTCTGTCATTTTGATCAAGCAGTTGCTCACAGATGCTTTGTTAGAACAATTTTACTTGTTAGTTTATCACCATCCATCTCCCTGCTGACCTTCTGTGATGTTAGGTAGCAAAACCATTAAATATCTCCTGCAAACAGAGAGTCAATTGGCCATCCCCTCATGCATTCATGGCTGTAGCTACAAGAGCAAAGCCCTGGACATTCAGCTGTGTAGGCAGGTTCCATCTCTGACTATAATGGAGATTTCTTCCTTGACAGTGGAACAGGGAAAATTATTTGTCATGGTATGGTAATGTTACTGCTCTTCCTTACTGTTACATGCTTTGGACACTTAAGAGGTAGGAAGGTGGCTGTGTATTCTGACAGGATTTTACTCAATAGCAGGAAGTTTAACTCCTCAATCCAACACAAACTTCTATTTCTTCCACTAAAATCTCAGATTCTCATTTTTAAAGCTCAGATTTTCAAAGCTGCTGCACTGCAAACTCATGAGTATTTCTGACAGAGAAGTTCCCTTGGTATCTAAACTTCTGCTCTAAGCATGCCAAGAACTCTGGTCTTGACAGAGTGAGATAT
>JAYRBT010000093.1:65727549-65738617 GCA_036023395.1 Myiotriccus ornatus
TATCTATTTTATGTTTAAATCCTCCTGAGATTCAGAAAACATGCATGTCTCTGCCTGTCTTGTGTGAAGGACTTGCTCCCAGAGTTATACATTGATATGTATTAAGTATTTATTGGAACAGGGACCAGAACCCATGTGTTCATCTCCCACATGACTACCCAACCCAACAGACAAAGGAATCTTGCTTATTCATTCTTTCTGTCTGGCTTGATGAATATTTCATTTTATCTTGCAAAGCGGAATAACTTCAAGAAAGAAACTCAAAGAATATGCACCCAAAAATACCCAATAACACAATAGTTAGAATTATCTCCTAGAAAAGAGGACATATGAATTCAAGGCCTTGAGCCAAAGAGGTAAAACTGTCCTCCTCCCACTGCTGTGAAAGCACTGCTTCCTACCACATATTGCTTGGAGTTCAGCCTTATGGACACTTTTCAAGAGTACTCTGAGACTCTACTTGGAATGTGTGGACTGAGTATTTTATGGGAAGGTTCTTTGAAATCCATGAAGTTGATTTATACAGCAACTACCAGTATTTCATACAAAATGGCCTTTGGACAAAATGGTTAAGATTACGAAGTAGTGATATGAAACCAGTCTTAATTCCTTTATTTAAAGCCAGTCTTCTGAGTGATTTTTTTCCCTCTCAAAGTAACCCATAGGCCTGGTGTTTGGCTTTACTTGTTCTTAATGAGATTGGTGTGAATCCTTGCAGCAGGAAGGAAGTTTAGGTCTTCCAGTCCTTTGATCTTACAGCTTCTCTGCAGGCCATGGATTTACTTCCCCCATCTTTCATTTATGAAGAACATATTTTTAGGAGTGGCTTGTAGATCTAAATCCTGAGTGAAGGGTAGAAGTCCCCTGTAACCATAAGGAAAGTTCCCTAGACTTACGGAAATATAAGTTTCATCTGCCAGAACTTATGACCAAGTCAGAAATATACGTATATGGTCAGAAATATATATATTAACTTTAGGGTTGTCCTCTTCTTGTCACAGCTGCTGTGGATCTGTTTTTGCAAGATTATTTAGTTCACAGTCACAGTGGAAAAGCAAAGAGAAACTCTGAGAGACGAGAAAACAAGAAAGGTGAACAAATGAGAAATTAATGGAAAAAGTGAAGAAGTTAAGAATGAAAGATTCTTCAAGGAACATGTTCGAAATCCTTCTTCACTGGTTTACAACATTTAGTTGAATGCTAATAAAGACACCAGATGCAATATACTTCTTGTAAAAAGTTTAAGGTTCTTAGTTTAATTACGTACTTCAAGGCAGAAACACATCTTTTAGTTTGCGAGGTTTTTATGTTTTCTCCAAAACCAAACTTCCTGGAAGTGACAAGAGAGAATCTCTCCCTGCATGGAGTTTTGTTCTTCTCATCTGCTCTGCACTTAGTAACATAGAAAGAATTTTTCAGCTATATATAGGATGCAAAATCCATGTGTTCAGTGTTGATGCAGGAAGCAACATCGTGGTACACATATCACCAGCAGATGAAGCTACGTGGAAAGCACCACTGTCTCCTTTCTCAAACAGTGAGAAGCTCAGAGTTTTCTGTTGCAGAACCGGTGTAGCCCAGTAGTGTGTGTGCATTCATTCTCTTGGTTTGGTCCAAAAAACATTCATCTCTGTTATAGTAAAGTAAGATCAACTTGACCTTTAAGTTCATGCTGACTGGCCTTGATTCATCTCAACTCATGCTTTTACATTTAGAATTTTTCCTTTAAAAAAGAGAAAGGATAATAAGAAGTGGGACAGACTTCAAAAAGTTAAGACAATATATGTAATTTAGGACATTACCTTTTGGCTGGTTGAGTTTTGTTTGGGGGTTGACTTGTTTTATATTATTTAAGATTCAGTCTAAGGTGTGTTTCTAGAGGATGCAGAGTCCCATGGCCAGTTTTTTATGCCATATCCTTCAGAATGGGCTCTTTGATTTCACAAGAGGTAGTTTTACAATTGCGTACTTCTAAAGACCTCAAAGCTATGTGAAGATACTGTAATGTGATTATACTTGAGATAATTTTTGATGATGGTAACCTCAATATCAAATAACCATGGAATCTTCACAGAGGAGAAGAATTTTGTGGTCTTAAAAAGCTTGAAAGATTAAGTTCTAGGTTGGATTTAACCCTTGAACCCAATGAACTTGACTTGTCTTTAGAAAGTATAAATCTTTGACACCGGAAACAGAAAACGTGTGCAGTGACAAAGAGACATTTTACCAGGAAAATAAATCTATTGTATTTTTCTCCTATGACCTTGTATTTGTAATTGTGACATGATTTATTCTCTCCAAACATATGACTAAATGAGAAACAAATAATATGCTATACATAAATTAGAGTAGAATCAAATAAGTATTGACAATATTTGCAGTTGTTTTTAACTGGAAACCAACACTTTGAGTGATTAACTCCAAATCTCTTTCTTCTTTCTCTTTATTATTTTTCATGGTAGTTACAGACAGAGCTTTTAAGCCAGTCAGGGGAAAGTATATTATTTCCATCCCCCTTTTAAATACTCTATAAAGAACTCTATCGTTCATAATAGCTTTGTTTACTGCGTAGTACAGCATGTTCTAATTATCACCTCTGCCTCACTAACCATATGGTTTATATTCTCATACTCATCAGTTATTTTTATGCCCCCTGCAGAAATGAAGAGAACATTAATAAGAATAATTTTTTCAGGATATCATTTTGGGTGAAATTATGAGAAATAATGTACTAAAGCACAGAGATTCAGCCTTGCTTTAAAGTCTAACAGGATAAATTTGTCTTTTCCTTGCCTGTCTTCTTTCCTTCTTCCTCCCTTCTTTCCTTCTTCTTTCCTTCTTCCTTCCTTCCTTACTTCCTTCTCCCTCCTCTCTACTTTTCATTTTATTTAAGTAGATAGAAATACAAAATTCATTAATATTTACATTTGGATGTATTTACTATCTCTGACCTGTCTGTAAATATACAACAAATTCAATTCTCTTCAGTGCTGTTACTGCCATTGTAAGGTATAATTGACCTTCAGCAGAGGCCAGTGGTGCAGCTATTACATGCTCTAATGTTCAGATGTACAAACATTGCCCAGGGTAAAGTTATTTAGAAACCTGTCTCCGAAGGTGGCAGAAGATGAAGGTAAGTACTAATAACTAACTTAGGGAAAAAAAAAAAAAAGAAAAAAAAAAGTTGTGTCTTGATCTTATTTGTTTGTACCCATATCCACCTTACATTTTCCTTAGGAAATGAAATGGACAATGTTTATTAGCTTATCTGTAAAACTCTTGTTATCCCTAAACGCACCATTAACTCAGGTACTTCACCCAGTGGTCTGGATTTCTTGGCAACAGCTGGAAATATTCAGTCCATGTTTAGCATCAAAGAAGAACATTACTTTTATGATTAGTAGTATTAGGAAAGTACAGGAAAACTATTAATATCAGGTTACACCTATATATATGTTTATATAGAGGACACACACAAACACACATCCATGGTATTTGTATTACACTCTTCCAGTGCTGAGGAGATGCTTTTTTATATTTCCTCATAAGAAAAGGACAATTACTGAAGTGCCCTTTGTCAGTTGGGGCTGTTAACATAGCTGTCTGATATCTCTGGACATGAAAGTTTGCCAGATTTAGAAAACATATATCATGTATAAAAAAAAAAAAACAACAAAGTATCTGGAAGCGAGTGGACAAAACTGATTATTCCAATTCAGTACAGTATTATTCATTTGTAGTGTGACAAATATATGGAAGACTGCAAAATTAACACCATGAACATACAAAAAAAAAAAGTAAAATGAAACTCAAAATTTTTGCTGATATCATAGCTGTACTCATGCATAGACAAAAGAATGGTTCCCGGGTTAACAGATTTCAGTTCATTTTAGGCAATTTTCTTGATCATCATAGAAGAAATGAATTAATTTTAGTATTTCCTATTTTAAGACCATTTTGAGAAATAGATTTAGCTTAATTTTTTGACATCTTTAAATGCTAAACAAACCATGACTTTGAAGAGATTCATCCAATAAATGATTATTCCCAAGGTTTAAATGATTAAAAAAAAAAATTTTCTGTATTTTAAGGTTTTTTATTATTATTTTTAATGGAGCTTACAGTTTTAAGAGTATTGATGTAGTTAATCACCTTATTAAAGGGATGTCTCCTGTTATAATCTTTCCCATGTGTTAGTTTGTGAGATATGATCAAAAAACTTTCTATGTATCTTCTTTGAAAGTTAATATTTTAAAACCTTTACTAGGAACTCATTTTCAGTCTTTTTTTTTAAAATCAACTTTATAGGACTAAGCACAGAAATGAAATCAGTATTACAGCTTCACTGGGTCTTCTAAACATCTCCAGAAATAATTTGCTTTCCCTTAAACTCAAGTATCTGCACAACTCTGTTGTCTTTGTGGTTTGTTTTTTTTTTTTTCCAAATACACATCAATTACTGAATTTTGGTTAGAATGGGAGTTCTTTATTAGTTCCTCTGCCAGAACAATAATTATTTATACATGAACAGCCACCAGTTGGAGAACTACCAGTATTTTCAAGACTGACCTATCTCTTTGTTTGGCAGCTCTGCTTCAAAGGCCCTACAGGTGTGTGATGGTAGCATGGTACCCAGCCTACCCAGCACTGTAGTTAGGGGCCAAAAATCTCAAGGAACAAAGAGAATAATTTGTTGTCTGTGTGGCTTTTCTTTAGCCAATGTGTTTTTTGGAGAGTTGCAGTCTGGTTTCCAAATGAGAAAAATAAATTCAGGTAAAGAGCCATACTGTGATTCCCAGAAGTGCTAAGCAGTTTGACCACACACTGGATTCATTGTTCAGCCATATATTCTGCAGGACAGAACAAATTCTGTCATCCCACTGCTAGAAAGAAATTAACTGAGAGATATGCAGTCTCTCCTTTGCTTTTTTTATTAAACCTTTTTGTGATGAAAAATCCTGCAGGTTTGGGGTTTATTTTCCTGTTTTTTCTGCATTGTAAATGCTAAAGCCAGTAAGCTAATAATTATCCTCGTCACTTAAAGAACACACACAAAAAGCTTGGACACAAGAAATTTAATTCTCCGGCTGGGAGATGCAGTGTCACAGTACAGAGCCAATTGTCATAGTTGTTTCTCACACAAAATAAAGTCTACAGTCCTCTTGTCCCACTGATTTTCATGTGCCAATAATGAAAGTAAATTGATGCACGAGGACATAATGATTAAAAAAAATCAGACACAAAACAGCCTTTGACATTAACAACTTCCTTTCATCAACTCTGAAAACTGACTGCCCATCAACAATGTAGTTAATTGGATCTGAAAATAAAAGTATCCCTTCAATTTCCCCATTTTTTTTCCAAATACAAAAGTAAAAAACCATTCTCTTATTAAATTTAGCAAATAAATTCAAATCGTTGGCTTGAGAAAAAATGATGACATAGCTAACCAAAAAATCTCCAAAGATGGTACTGAAATCATAATAAGTGAAAATGAGTAAAAAAAATGCAGTTATATTTAAAAAGAGAAAGCAGGCAAAGCATTTATTTAGTGTATAAAAATCTGCATAACATCCTTCCAATCGCTCTGTCTGTATGCAAAACCAGTCATATATAAAGAGTTTTATTTTCTTCTGTAGAAAAGAATTTAGTTGCTGAGGACTTTTTTCTTCCTAACTAGCTGTCAGCTGTTACTGTCAGCAGTGATTAAACATAAGCAGGAGTTGTGATTCATCAACAGCAGATAGAATCATCACGGATGTAAAGTATTCTTTGTTCCAAGGTCAGATCTTGCATGAAGCTAGGACAACTTTATGCACCAATCCCTGTGTCTATTTTATTTATGGTAATTCATTTACTGTCATATCATTACAGAACAAGGGGAAAATTTATATACAATTGGTGAAATATGTTCAGAAAACATGGGGAGGATGAAGTATTGTGTATATGTATGTGTGTCTGTTTTATGAACGATATGATGTGCTGTATCTATCCCTATGCACATACATTCCAGTGTGAAAATTAATACTTTGTATCTATAGAGAACCTGATCTGTTTAAAGATATTGGAACAGCTTAAAAACATTACAGCATCCCTTCCCTGGGCATTTCTTTGGCATGTTTCTTAACCAGCAAACTCCTCAGGAATTCACTTGCCAAATCTGTGTACACCACCTAAAACAACAGGACTCTACCAGGATCAGCAACTCTGGACATTTTTAATACCTATTTAATAATAATAATTAGAGATGGCTAAAATTAAGTTTAAAGAGATTAAGTGATTTGTTGGACTGGGCACAACAAGAAAATAAATAAGTGGGGAATATGACCTGGGATTCTGTGTTCCTAATCCTGTGTCTCAGCTTGCAAATTTGTAATTCCAGAGAAGCTGAGAATTGTACTTGACAAACCTGATTGTCTTCTCTGACAAAATAACCTGCTCAGTCGATGTGGGGTGAGTGGTTGACTTTGTCTACTGGGATTTTTCCAGGGCTCTCCATGTGGTTTCCCATAAATTCCTCCTGAGAAACTGATGTGTTTGGGACTAGACAAGGGGCCTATGTGTTGGGTGGGGAACTGGCTGACGGGTTATACCCAGAGGATGGTGGTAAACAGCTCCTTTTCAAACTGGCAACCCCTCACAAGAGGGGTCCCCAGTGATTGATACTGTGATGTGAAAGTTGAGGATCAAGTGTACCCTGATGAAGGTTGCCAGTGATGCCAAACTGAGTAGGGAAGTGGACACTTTGGAAGGGAAAAATGCTCTGCAGGGAGACCTGGGTAGGCTGGAAGAGTGGGCTGACAAAAACCCTTTTGAAGTTTTACAATTTTGTAAGGTTTTGCATCTGGGAAGACATCAACTCTGAGTGTAGCACAAACTGGGATGGGATCTACCAGGCTGGGAAGCAGCTCTGTGGAAAGGGGCCTAAGGGTTCTGGTGGACAACAAGCTCAGTATGAATGAACAGTGCGGTGCTGCAGTAAGGAAAGATGGCAGGATTCTGAGCTGCACCACCAGCAGTGATACAGAAATCATCATCCCGTGTTATTCAGAGCTTGTCAGGCCACACCTGGAATACTGTGTTCAATTTCAGTCTCCGCTGCGCGAAAACCTACGTGGGCAAAGTGGATAGAGTCCAGAGAAGGGTAAAAAAGATGAGCACAGAGGTGGGTAGCCTGCCATGTGAGGAAAGGCTGAGAGAGCTAGGTTTGTTCAGATCTAGCTTAAGGAAGAGCTTATCATCATGTTTTAAAGGTAGCTACAGAGAAGATAGAGACTCCCACTTTGAAAGAAATTGTGTGTAAAATATGAAGGGTAACGGGTGCACGTAATCCTGGGGAGATTCCAGCTGGACACAAGAGTAAAGCTTTTCACAATGAGAACAATCAACTGTTGATTTCCCCAGAGAAGTGGTGGACTCCCCAACACTAAACATTTTTAGGATTCAGCTGGACAGGATGTTGGGGCATCTTTCCTAGGCCATGCTTTTGTCAAGAAAGGCTGGACAGGATGATCCTTTAAATCCTTTCAAATGTGGTATTCTATGGTTTTATTTATACGGCTTAACAACAGGCAGTAAAAAAGGGGATGAGACATTGTCAGCCACTGTTTCCTCTTCCAAAGAGATGAGGTTTGCTCATCTAATGCATTGATGGTAATTAGATCTGCATCTGGTAGTTAGATACGAAAGTTTGAAACAGTGAGGATCATTTTACGTTTAATTCATGTCAAGAAAAAAGGGCTATATAGTCAGAGAATATTATATTTATCAAATATTTCAAAAATCTCTAATCAAGAGTCAGTAGAGGAGATATAATTATGCTCATATGTTCATTTAAACAAGCAAATAAACAATAAAAAACCAACACAAAAACTCCACCAAAGCTCCCCCTAAATACCTGGAGGAGTCAGAAAAATGCTGGCAGTGGAGTATAAAGAACACAAAATAACTGAAATTGAATGATGATATGTTGGATTGAGACAGCATATTACATTTAGAGACCTCAAAGACCTTTCCAGTCTTGAATTATCAAGACTTCTTGAATTCTCAAGACTTCTTGAAGAATCTAAGTATTATTATAAGTATTTTGGACATAATCAAACTGACAAACTCATGAGTTGTGACTCATTTCAAACTACTCTGCAAATCTCAGAAAACAAACACAGAATTCAGAACCTGAACTCTTCAATACTTTTTGCAATTACTACAGCTGGAGTAAAGGGTAAAAAAAATAATTCTTTCCTTAACAAACTTGTTAATAATAGAGGTATTTGCTCAATTTCATTATGTTTTGTTTCAAATCTTTCAAAGGGCCTTGAGGAAACTGTTCTCGTCAGGTGCCTCTGAGTACCTGTAGTGAAACTTCAACTGTTGAGTTTTACTTGTTTGAGATAAACTACTGTGGATATTTCCTGTCTTTTCTACACCATAGTAAAGGATGTAGGTTGTCTGCAAGGTGTTCCTGAAAATTATGCCAAACTTTCTCTTTGATCCAGGTGAACAGTATTACATCCTCTATGCCATGATGCTCGGTCTATGAAGTAAAGTCATTCTCAGAGCTCAGATTATGCAGTCAATATCTTTTGATTGAACTTCTTTTCACATTCATGAGCAACTTTTTCCTCTACATTCTTATTCTCAAGCTTACTGAGTTTCTAACTCCTGTAACTAGAATATGAGTTCAGCCCCTTTAGACAGAATTAGCTGGGTTCATTTTGCGAAGGGTCAGCTATCTCAGGGGGTTTCCACTTGATCAGGATCAAGAAAAACTGAGTAACCCTTTATAGTCATTGTGGTCTCTGCTCCCAGTGTAAAACACAAGGATGCAGTTCAGTCCCACAGCTGAAGACAATCTACAGAGCAAACAGGATTAATATGTAGGACAAGTCACTCACAATATTCCGTTAACACCATTAGGAAATCAGGAGTGTTTCACATGCTATTGTTCAGTCATCCCAAGCTTGCCTTAGGCTCACGATCCTGGCTGCCTGTGGAACACATTTCATTCTTCAAAGTTATCATTGCTCTTCTTCTGCACGTCATTTGACTCCGGTGGAGACCGAAAGACATATATCAGATCTTCAGCAGTATCCCATTGAGAGTTCTCCTGGCACTTCAGTCACTTAGGCATGATCTATGCTCTCAACAGTTAAAGATAATGACTTCAGGAATAATCTTTCATAGGTTTTATATTAAATGAGACTAAAGTGCAAGCAGAGTATTAAAGTACCTTGTTATTTGCGGAGTGCTTAGAGTAACCTTAAATATGGAGATGATCAAATTTCATGACCTTTATTTTTAATTTTTCCTTTTTTTTTTTTTCCCTCTCATCTCCCTTCCTTTTCTGTGTGAAAATCTGGGATGCATGAAGACAAGCTCATCCAGACAGGTACACAGGCATCCATAACCAGGGAGTGTGTGATTATATACACCAGCTGTATGTTGGGTAGTACGAGTAGCTCTGTTCTTTAAAAACTGCACAGAAAATATTGCAAGCAGTGTATTCAGACTGCAAAATGGACCCATTTTCTTAGCTTCATTTGATATCTGTGCTACAGTGATCCATGCTTTCAACTCGTGCAGGTACAACATTTTTTTTGGCAAGGAAAAGGGAAGGGAAGCCTAGATAGGGAAAGGAAAGGGAAGGGAAGCCTAATGACTTCATGGGCCTCTCTGATTACAGGATTGGGCCTTTCATCTTTGAGATAGATACAGAATCATTCTCTGCTCCTTCTCCAAGCAACAAAGATCTGCACAGTGAAACAGTCACTGCACTGCACACCCTCACTGACTGCATTTCCATGGAGTTAAGGTGACTTTTTTACAGCAAAAAGGCACTGTGCATAAATTCACATACATGCACATAGGCACATAGAGACATACCACAGAGGTGAGAATGATATCCCTGTGGTGAACTGTGTGGTCTGGTAGAGCTTAAATGGACCAATTTAATGTTCAGAATAAACTTCAAGAAAGTTGAAATCTCACTCATAGCTCATTTTATGGAATGATATACTAATTTGTCCTTACTTCCCCCTCCCCACTTTTAAATAGTTAACTAATATAATTCCATAGTAAAGAAAAGAATCACTTTGTGGTACTTTGCAAAATATTTGTGTTTGATTCATTTTAAATAGAAGCTTCTGTGAAGTTACCTGACTATTTCACATATTAGAAAGACTCCAGGCAAGTAAAAAGGTGATTCACTCAGAAAAAGGCAATTTAGCCTGTGATTTTTCACACGGAGCTCAATAACAAAATGAATATTCCAAGTATAATGGAATATTCAGTGCAATGCCAGCACTGTCAACCTTTGCTGCTCCACTGCTCGAATTTTCCCACACCGTATTTACAATTTCCTCCCTCTGTGCTCAGGGAACATCTTCATGAATACCTACAAAGCCATGTCACCACTTCTTTCAAATTCTTCTTTCACTCTGCACAGCAATGGCTTGTTAGAAATACATCTAAAGCCCTTATGCAGCCAGTCGCATTTGCTTGTAGAAAGAGTAGGTTCTTCTTTATGTAACTAACTCATGTCACGTAGAATTATCTCACCTGCACATTTCTCCACCTCCTCCCTTCGCCATCCTCACTTCTTGTCTCTCATTTTACACTTAAATGATAAGCCCCTTTGGGGAAACACCATCTGGCAAGATTTAGGTCTGCCGGATGCACAGTGCTAAAGGACCCAGACCTCAAAGCATTGTTGTGTAGCTAAATAATTATATCAGTAGCAGCAAACTCTTATGTACTCTGGCTCCTTAAAGGCTGATACTCTCGCCAGTTTGGGCTTCCTAAAACTGCTAATATGGGCTGACATAACAAATTAACGACAAGGGAAGTTCACAAAAGGGCAATCCAGCCAAAGCCTGCCAAAGATATTAGCATTCATTTTGCAACCTTGTCTCCAGTTTGTGCAAAGTTGATCGTTGGAGGTTACACTTTCATTAAAAATTGACAATATTTTAAATGCTAATCAAAACCACTTGTCCTTTCTACCTCTATTTATCTTGGGGGGGGGGGGGGGAGGAGAAATTATTAAAAAAAAAAAAAAAAAAAAAAAGGA
>JAYRBT010000093.1:65747671-65772227 GCA_036023395.1 Myiotriccus ornatus
CCCCCCCCCCCCCCCCCCCAAGAAAAAAAAATGGACAACATATTTCACTTTTTTTTTTTACATCATTTTACTTTTAATACATTTTACCTTTAATTGGCAGAGAATTTACTGAAGCTGTATTTCAAAGACAAGGGATCTCCTTTTATGGGTCATTGCTAAGCCTTGTTTAAAAAGGAGCTTGTGGCCTGATTGCGTCAGTTCTTCAGAGACTGGTTGAGGCTCAATTTTCTGCGCTGCTGGGCTCTCCACACTTCTGCTGGAGTTTATAAGAAGTGAACACAGGCAGCAAAAGAAAATATGACTCCTCAGATATCTCTGGTGGGGCTTGAGAAAGTATTCAGAGTTCATGTCTGCTTCTCAGACACACATTCAAAACTTGGGTTTCCTGATACAGAAAAGAGTTTAATCCACTAGGCACTTTCTTTTTTACTCCAAATAAAGTTTTAATTCAAAGAGAACTGTGACTATGTTTTCCGATGATAGTCAGGTTTAGAAAGGGTCTCTGTTCCTGGTCTGGTACAGAATGGAAATACTAAAGTAATCTCAAAATGGCTTGACCTGTTAAAATGGTAAGGTATATCCCAAAAAGAAAATAGCCCAGACCCCAGAAATGGTGAAGCTTTGCTTGCCTGGCACAGGGAACTACCGGCACATCCTGCATCGTTGGGCCACAGGCACAAAAAATGTGACCGCAGAACCGTTTCAGAATGTTGTTGTCACTATTGGCCCTGGGTTAACTATCAAGCTTGTCAGTTGTGCTTAATTTCAGTTTGAGGTTATAAATAAGCCCCCAGAGAAGACTGAGAACATCAGTGAACTTTGTTCAGAAAGTTGTCTGCATATGCGTTAAAAGAGCAACTGTTCACTTGACTGTAGTTTGTTATGCCAGTCTTTCCTCTGGAATCTTGAAGGAATGCTCCAGGTCCCTTGCTCTAATCACAAGCTTATGAAATTTAGTGAATGTTTCTGAAATCGTTTCTCTGTGTATTGAATGTCACTACTTCACCACAGGGGTTCCTGATTTATACATTGATGGAATTTATTATTGTTGTTGTTGTTATAGTGACCTTGTATGAATTTTTGATCCATCATATTGAAAGCCAGATTGCAAAATGGAATGACAAGTACCCCCTACTGCATAAAAAGTCAAATGTGTTCTTGAAAAGTACAATGTACGTCGAATGAGTCTAGGGAATTGATCAGCCCTTTTTGTTGGTGTTTGTCATCTAAGAGGTTCAGCCCCTGAAAAGAATTGTGTCTGGACTCTAAAAGTGGAATTAAGAAACCTTTGACTCAAAAGCTGAAAAAGCTTAGCACCTATATTATTTCTTTATTTGAGATAGTTACAAATCCTCCTTGAAAAAGTGTATCCACTTTTCATGGCCAAATTTTAAACAATGCGCAAAACCAATATAGGTTTCAGAGAAAAGCCTTACAAATGACTAATGGATTAAATATGCCTCATCATGAGATGTTCAAGGTACCTGATCTATTCAGCTTATAAATAGGGGTGACATGACCATAGTTTATAAATATGTTTCTTATAAATGTGAGAAGCAGAATTTGAATAAAAGAGTTCAGCAGACAAAATAAAAATAAGATTGAGTATGTGCAAGTTGAAGCTAGAGAAATTTGAACTATAAATAAAACTAAGGTTTAACAGGAAATGTAATGAGCAATGTGTGAGAATGACATGTCAAGGGTTATGCTGGATTTTTCATCACTAGAAATCTTTAAATCAAGGAGTTACCTCAACACTGGAAGAGGCTGTCAAGAGAGGTCAGAGAATCTCTGTCTTCAGAGGTATTCAAAATGTGACTGGATATGACCCTGAACACCCTTATCCAACTCTGAAGTTGTCTCTAACTTGAAAGTCGTCCTTGGTTTGAGTCAGAGGTGCCCTCCATCAGAGGAAATATCTGTTATTTAAAACTTCATACAAGCTTTGTCTTGCTCTGTCTCTCCACATGTCGAAGGGCTTGTAGGTGAACACAGGAATTACTACCTTCAAAAAAACAATAACTGAGAAAGGAAACACCAAATCCTGTCTCTTACAATGCCTATACCTGGGTGGCTTTTTCCTTTTCTCCTACCTTCATTGCTTTTCCACCTGAACAGCTCTGACTCCCTTGTACTGTTGTTTGCTTTCTACACGGCATAAAATTGAAATAGAAGAAGCACTAATAAATACCAAAAGAACTGCTCATCTTAGCAAATTGGCTTTACATAAGGTCAAAGAAAAGGTACTTCTGAAACCCTGTCACTATTTGTTCCTGAACATTAGCAAATAGCACTACAAAAGGCCTGGGCTTAGACTGTTCCTTGACTAACCTGGTTGAGCAGGGCATTAAATAGACATTTGGTCCTCTTCATGTTTCTGCTCCACTTAAAGATACCTACTGCAACTTCTCATTCAGGACTTCAGCTTTCCAAATACCTTGAGCTGCTTTACGGGATGAAAATTTCCACGTTGCTTCTATCACACCTGAGTGGTTAAACAGTAAATTGAGGATCTAGCTCATGTCAAGTACATGTTGGGAAGGGTGACATTTGCCTCTGAAAAACTTGGTTGAGTGATTGAGGGTTCTTGTTCTGGAATTTCCCCCTTTATAGTAAGTCCTCAGAAACTGTGGATAAAGTGTTACTCTAGAAATATTACTGGCTGGTCAAAGCTTATAAATTAGCTTTTTGTAAATCTCAAGTTACAGGCTCTGAGCAGTTGCAGTGGACAAATCAGCTGGGTATATTACTTTTCCCCTCTCCTGTGACTAAGAATATAACCTTTTGTGTGTGTGTGTGTGTGTGTGTGTCTTCAGTCAGGCTGGGAGCACACAGGCCTGCTTGGCTGTGTATGTTTTTGAGCAGCAGAGGCAGAATGGAAGCAAAGCACTTGAAACGGTCCACTGGTTTCTGGCTGACAGCTCAGGTTTACTGTAGAGGCCCATTGTCTTAACAGTGTTATGGAGAAATTTTGGAAAGCTTTATTCTTTATAGACATCTCCCAGTGTAACAGAACTGTAAAGAAGCTGAGCTTTAGAGAAGTAACCACTTATGGTTCTTTTACTAATGATCTGGTTTGTGTTGTTCCAGTACATTTCAAAAGTCTTTGCTGGGATCAGCTATCCATCTCAGTACTGTGCAGTTTACACACACTGAATGTTTCTACATTAAGAAGACATATTTTTTTGTGCTCAGACAAAGAAATATGTTTGGAACAAGTTGATTAAAAAAAAAAAAACACAAAAAACTACATATTTTGAGAATTGTATTTAAAACTTCTTTTTTGTTTTGTTTTCTTTTGTTTCTGAACATAATTCTGTGGTTCAAGCAAAGCTATAGGACTTATAACAGTAATTAATTCAAGGAAAACCTATGGTAGTGTTTTGCATGAGGTCAGACTCAAAGATCAGAATGGTCCTTTCTGGACATTAAATCTATGAATCTATGAAAGAATCAGGTAAGAAGCCTAATTTACATTAAGAAACCATCTTGATCATCCCGTCAATGAAGTATCTGAAACAAATATACAAAAGCAGGGGAAAAAGAAATAATTTTTATATAAACATATAACACGAACACATATATATATATACACATATATATAGAGTTATCTTCTTTGCTTCTTAAAGTGAGCAAAAGATCATAGTCTGTAACAATTCCTCTACCCAAAAGGGACAACAGTGCGTATTTGCAAAAAATTTCTGAGGTTTCTGTGTTTTTCTAAAAGAATAATAAAACAAAATCTTTAAATATTACTAGATCTTCATCCCCTTTATTTCTTCTTTCTCACTTTCCCTCTTTCTCTCATCAGAAGTAACTAAGTAGCTTGAAACTCATAGACTTTCCCAGCGAAAAGATTTCTAAAAGTCAAGAAACCTTCATGAAATGTTTTGGTTTCTATCAAAGTCTGTACTTCAATGAAAATATACTTCATTCTACTGTTTGCACGTCTTCTACCACTCTGGATATCACAGTACAACCTTAACACTTCTTCATCTGAAGCCATCATTTCCTACCACCATTATTCCACTCTTTCCTTTCCAAACTCAGGTTGCAACATCTTTCTGCACCTATTGTTTCCTGGGACTCTCCCCAGACTTCCAAGTTTGCTCATGTCTGGCCTAATTCTTTCGGTAAGCAGAGAGACAAAAAGCTGAGCTTTGTATTTCAAATAGGCAACAATTCACACATTCATTCAAGAGCACCTTTTCTGTCCTAGATCCACTTTCTAGGAGTTGGCTATGCCCTTTAGGGATTTGGGTGCTTGTATCCTAAGCTTTTTTTCTTATGTGCATGACTGTATTAGGTTTGTGTGACAAGGTTTACGTAGCAGTGGGACTACAGGGGTGACTGATGTGAAGAGCTGCAAGAAACTTCACCCAGTGGAGCCAATGCCAGGTGGCTCCAAGACGGACCTGGTGCTGGCCAAGGCCAAGCCCATCAGTGACGGTGGAAGCACCTCTGGGGTAACGTACTCAATATGAAATAAAAAAAATCTGTGCAGAGGCAACTACAGCCAGAGAGAGGAGTGAGTCTGTGTGAGGGAAGAAACACTGCAGATATCCAGGCTGGTGCAGAAGGAGGGGCAGGTGGTGCTCCAGGGAGTGGAGTAGAGATACAGAGTGGAGCATCACAGCCTGTGGTGGAGGTCATGGTGAGGTAGCTGTGCCCCTGCAGCCCATGGAGGTGCACAGAGGAGCAGAGATCCACCTGCAGCCTGTGGAGGATCCCACGTTAGAGCAGGTGGATGCCCAAAGGAAGCTACTACCCTGTGATAAGTCTGTACTGACCCAGGACAAAATGTCTGCATTAAAATAAATATTATTGCTCTCCAGACATAAACTGTGCATCAGGTACATAGGGTTTGTTTGTTTGTTTGTTTGTTTGTTTGCTTGTTCCCCCCAAGCTTTTCAGAGCAAAACATCTGATTCAGTTTCCAAGGTCCTTTAGGCATATAAACTGCTACAAATAGGGAGATTACGCACTATGGTAACACAAGGGAAATAAGTTTTTAGGGCAGCAGATATAAAGGTTTGTCTGAGTGCATGTGTGTGTTTTAAAAGAAATTTTACATGGCGTTGCACTTTTCTCTGCTTATCCTTAAACACAACATTTTTTGTCTCTTTATTCTTCGTATTACCTACCTCATTCTTTGCTACTCAATACATTGAGGTGCTGGAGCAGGTCCAAAGAGAAAAGAAGTTGGGGAAGGGTCTGGAGCACAAGTCATATGAGGAGCAGCTGAAGGAGCCAGAGTTGTTTAGCCTGAAGAAAAGAAGACTCAGAGGGCACCTTCTTGCTCTCTGCAAACCACTTAAAAGGAGATTGTAGCAAGATGGGAGACAGTCTCTTCTCCCAAACAGCAAGTGATGACAGTAAATGGCCTCAGGTTGCACCAGGGAAGGTTTAGTTTGGATTTTAGGAATCATTATTTCAGCAAAAAGGTTTATTTAACTTTGGAACAGGCTGCCCAGGGAAGTGCTGTAGTCACCATCCTGGAAGTATTTAAAGCATGCAGATGTGGTGCTTAAGGACATGATTTGGTGGTGGTCTTGGCAATGTTAGTTTAATGTTGAGGTTTGATGATCTTAAAGGTCTTTTCCAGCCTAAATGATTCTATGATTCACTGATTAGGAATTTCTCATTTGCTTTGCTCTTTCCTTGATCCACTCCAGGAAAAAAAAACTTACCTACAAGAAAAGCTTTGAGAAATTCTTATATGAGAACTGGACATTTCATGATAGCATTCACCCTATTTCAATAGGAACTCGCTGACCAAAAGACCTAAGGAACTAAGTGACCTGAGATCCTTTCCATGTATCGCAAAGTTATGTCAATAAATAGTCACTTAACATAGAAGATACAGATGAGATTTGGGTAATTTAAACAAGATTCTTTGATACTTATTCCTCCCCACTTGTTCTAAACCAAGCGTGAATAGGATAGTTGAAATAATTAAGGTTATCTTAAAAATCAGGGTATTTGTTGCACAAACATCTACAAACCATGCTTAGATTGTCAATTCTTTAATGGCTATGTAGTAAAACACATGTTGAGGGTTAGCTTGGCTTGCTTTATTAGATGAATCACAGTAAATCACATTTAATCCTCCACATCTTGCAGCAAACACAAGGTCTGTGCATTGACATAGACCTGAAGGAATATTATTTAAACTGATGTTCTTTACCTCTAGCAATATGTACACTTCACTAATGGTCAGTTGGTGCAGCCACATGCTGTAACAAGTTAAACCTCACAAAATTCTGATAGATCTTGTCGTGGTCTAACCCCAAAGGACAACTCCGCCCCACGCATCCACTCTCACTCTTCCTGTGTAGGGCTTGGGGGAGAGAATCAGAAAAGTGAAAATGAGGAAACTTTTGGGCTGAGATAAAGACAGTTTAGCAGGTAAAACAAAAGCAATGCACACAAGAGAAGAAAACAGGGAATTCATCCACCACTTCCCATGGGTAGGCAGGTGCTCAGCCATGAAGTGAATAGACAGAAAAATAAACTCTATCCCAGACAAACCCAGCACACATATGCATATTTCTTTTAACTATGGTTCAGAGCAGGGAGCTATGAATTTTTATTTTGAACTCTCTGGGAGTCAATAAACATCAAGTGAAAATGTTTTAAGCTCATTTTTAATAAACTCATTTTATGTTGGTGGGCCTCTATTTCTCTTTTATTTTGGGGACTTGGCAAACTAGTAAATTTACTCCTAGAAGTTTGGTTCCTATTCTTTCTCTGTTTTTATATTTTAATCAAAAGCTAAATACAGTAAGATGAAATGGTACTTATTTTTTTTTCTGGACAGAAAGTCATTTATAATTTATCTTATGTGCATGGACAAGCCCAGAGTGTACTGGCTTATCTACACAACAATGTTTGCATAATGGCAGAAGGGCTGCTATTTTTACCACATAACTGGCATATGGTGAACCCTACCAGAAATCTCAGATATAAACTTCTTAAGAGACTACTAGTCCACAACCCACAAACACTGCATTCATATGAACTAAATTATGAATAATTTTCTAAATAGATGCCTGGATTTTCTTCTTCTTTCAGCCCTGAAAGAAATATCACCAGAAGAAAATATTTTAGATTTTCCTTGATCCGTGGACTTCTTAAGTGATGTTGAACAAGACTGATTCTTCATATGAAACTTATTGAATTCAGTAAAAGCCCCACCTTGAATTAGATAACCAGATAATTTTATTATGGCTGAACAAAGTAATGTGTACCAAAACAGTGGGGGGTTAGAAGTGACAAAATTGTTCAGAAACTCAGCTGAGTTCACCAGTATGCCAAGCTCTAAGAACTAACTCTTTAAAGATCTTTCTCCACCCAGTCTGTCGGGGATATTCTTTTTAGAGTACAGTTATTAAAACCTCACTGAAAAAGCAACTCAGAAGCTGTATAATATAATAATTAGTACTAACTCCTGAAGAATAGAGCCTCAGGATGAAATTATTCTCTAGTTTAACAGAAAAGAGATCTGCATCTTAGGACCATACAGGCCAGGAAATTACCTAACAAGAACGTGTAATCTGTCAGCTGTGCGTTTTGGAAGGTGTATGCTAATAGATGTGATACAAGATTTTCTTTCAGAAAAAAAACATTAATGGTGAGAAGTGGGAAACTTCACAAGTTTGAATGCAGAGCTCACACACAGAGTATAATTCTGCTCATACCCAGAGATGAAGTCTGGGTCATCAATCAATTTCAATAATTAGTAAGAAATGTAAATACCTCTGAGAAGCGATTCTGAGGTTTTATGTTTTATACGTAGACATCATGTACAGCAACTAGATACAGACATATTTTATAAATCAAGGCTCTAATCTCTCTGTCATATTTGTTGCTCTGTGAGTTTGGTCTCATTTTGTAGATGCTCTACAGCAAAGGATATCTTTTGGTGTCCTGTATTTTCATGGAGTCTAGAACAGGGCAGTTGTGGTCCAAAGCCTCTTAGGGACTGTTACACAAACATGGAAAGAATAATGACAATAATAAAAATGTCTACTAACATGTTAAATTAAGGAGAGCCACCTGCAGGTAGCTGATAATCATATTAAAGAAACTAGTGAACATCTGTAATTCTTTGTCCCCATTTATCATTTGGTGAAAGAACTAGGTCCTAAATCCAGCCTTACTTCATCGTGTGTATTGTAATAGCAATGTGAGATAGGACTTAGCTGAGCATGTGGTCTGTGATAGCTGAGAGCATAAAGACTCATATATGCAGACTGTGGCTGACTTTGCAGAATTTCTGTGCAACACAGAAGAAAAAAAAATAAATAAATAGGCAATTGTTGAAATATTTGTATTTTTTACGTCATGTTAATAAGAAATGTCACCACATACAATAAATGCATACATAAATAATTCAAAATAACACTTCATAAGATGAAGACAGTGGGCAATTTTATTTATCTCATTTCTGATCACTTAAAGACTACTGATGTTGACTGTGACATTTTGAGATCATAAATTACTTTCTAGTAAGCAAAACTCCCCCTTCTCATATTCACAGTTTGAAAATAAAAATACCTACTTCTTTTTTGCTTTTTAATAGTTAATTAGGTCACTAATCAAAAGAAATTCTTAAGAGGAAAATGAAATGTTGACATTTTGCAATTATTTGCTACTGTGAATAATACATAAACACACTACTTATGGTTAAAGTGGCTTTCAAACCCTTTTTCTGCCATTAGGGCATGAACTGACTGCAAAATCAGTGTATTTTACTTGATATATTGCCACATTATCTACTTCAGTGCTTCCATTTAGTTTGGGTCACTTACATTTCATTATACTGTACCTTGGCTGAGTGCAATAAAAAAAAAAAGTTTATTGCAACTGCAAGCTCCTAATTAAACATCAGCTGTAAACTGAGCTACCCATTACAGATTATATATATAAAAAGATTATATTCTTGGGAATCACTCTATCATGCAACATGATTAATATATATGTGTTCTTGTAAATAGAAGTTGATTTGCTATATACATAATGGATACGATTAGCTTTTTATTGAGATCCAAGACATCAAAAATAAAGGGATACATAGATTTCTCATTCAACAATCTTGTTAAAAATGATATAAACATGTATATCCATACACAGATAACACATGCAGAGATGTGTTTGGTTTATTATAGTGTTCTTAGCTGCTATCATTGTGAGTGCAGACAGATTTGAACTTATAAATGCATGTCCAGGGTAAAATTAACCTCATATTGGGGAGCAAAAATTAAGTTAAGTCACTTAAAAATCTCTTATTCCTACAAAGAGGAGGAAACTGATCTTCACACTTTTGTGCTTCAGAAAAAACTGTAAGTAGCTTTCATAGCTAGAAGCAGAAACTTCAGGTGGTTCTCATGAGTGACACCTTTGAAATTGAGTTATATTTTATTTTAAAAAGTTATTTTTAATTGGAACATTATAAAAATGAGTTTGGCCTTATTTTATGCAATGAGCATATAAGTTTTCTTGTTTTCCAGTTGAAGGAAATCTAGCTGATATAGAAAGGAATTTAGAAAAGTTTCAAACAATGGAGGTGAACTGTCAGTAAAGTTCAGTATCCTCCTTCCACAATATTTGTGTATCCCCACTCAATCATGCCAGTATAAACTGTTTGTGGGATTCTGCAGAGAATCATTTTCAGCAATCAGTGAGATTTCAGAAAATACATATTTGTTTTGTTCTTTGTTGATTACAAGATTTTTTGTAAAGATTTCTCAGATCTGTCTACATTTTGGCAGGTAATGGAACATATATCAGTTACAGAATATACACTGAGGAAAGAGTGCTGGAAGAATCTAGACTGAGATCCATGATCCATCTCATGTCATTCTAGTTCTAGCTAGTGTTGCTGTCCTTGGACTCATATATTTACAATATAAAGAAAAAATTCTACTTGGGACCTTTCAAATCTCAGTTGGGAATGTAAACTCCAACTTAAAAATCCAAATTGTTTAAATTTGTGATGGATTCATCCGGACCAGCATTTAAGAAGCTATCAAATTTTTTTCCCACAGAAATGCAGATGTTTTTTTGCAATTTGAAGACGTAACAATGGAATTTGTGTTCCACAAAGGTAATATCCCTAAAATGCGTTATCAGGGCTCAGACGAACACAAGAAAGTGAAATATTTAGCCTCTGAAAATCAGATTTTCAGGTAGGTTCAGTATCAGAAAAAATAGAGGGAGGGAACAATCACCAATAAATATTCATGTCACGAAAGTTTGATGTTAGATATCTGCTATTGCCTTATTGTTCACAAAACTCAGGTGTCTGAACACAAAATGGTGTCTCTTCACAGCCCTGTGCTGTCCAGTATTAGTTGGATAATCTTCTCACTTTCTGCCTTTAACCTTGGAAAAGAGTTTTAAAAAAATTAAAAAGCAGCTTTTTCCCTCTATGTTGGAAACATAGCCAGCATTGTAAAAAGAAACCTGCTAAGAGGTCTAAACTGAAGAAAAGTAAGTTCAGTTATTGTTTATATGTTGAGTATCATTTTAACATTAGCTCATTTAAAGCACCATTATATATAATCCATACAGAGACTGTAGGCATAATTTCCAAACCCCACAGTTTTAATTGGTGTAAATTACATTAAACTTTTGCAGTTTTTCTAGATGAGCATCTGGCTCTTCCCTTCTTCAGGAGTGGAACTTTTTAAAAGGGAAATAAGGTTTAAAAAGAGAGGCTCCATTGGAGTCTGTCTCAAACTAAAAGAAAGCTGTCATATTTAAAAACAAACAAACCAACAAAAGTCCCCAAACATGGGGGTTTTACAGTCGCTCTCTGCAAAGATGCTATAACAAAGACAACAGCTTGACAGTGGCAGCTGCTGCATAGAGCAAAAATTAGAGGACAATGTCATTTTTAATGAATTTTTTAAATGAAAAAATCAAACCAAAATAAACGTGATGTCCTAGGTATTTTTTAATTATTATTTTTTAATTTTTTTTAGGATCTGTCTCTCTGTCTTATTGTTTATAAGTGGCAATGCAGACAGACAACAGGAACATATGCTTGGAAGACTGAAATTAGGCAAAGCAATAACGGAAGAGAATTTTTTTTTTTTTTTTTAAGTTTCATACAAGTCTATGCCTTTGACATAGTCTGAAACTTTAAAAAATAATAACCACATACTTATTCATTCATATATATAGGCATGTGCACGCTTGTGTCTTTATTTCCACAGACAGTTTCATGTTTATAAATCGGTATCCATGAAGATGAATACACCTGTGCAAATATTATTTTTATAAACTAACATATGTAGGTGTAAAATTTGCAAAAGAGCAGTCAGTAATTTTAGAAAGAGAGAAAGCTATAAAACAGTATGTCATACACCATGAAAAAAAATGGGATTCTATTTCGAGACACAATTCTCAGCTTTTTTTTTTTTTTTTCAGTAACTTATAAGAACAATTTAGATAATTTACTTGCTTTCATACTGCCCTAAAGCCTTATGTTTCTATCTGTCCTGCTGGATGTACAGAAAGGTCTTTTTTATAACAACTCAGTGCTATTCAGTGCAATTTCCTCACTTAAGGGCAGAAAATCTCCTTCAAGGGAAAAAAAGGTTCTTTTCTTAAATCTAATCTTTTCTTCTCTGCACTTCCAGTAACTTAAAGGTTGTCTGAAAGTTATTTGTTTGAGATAGGTAAAGTTTTTAGAACCACCATTAGTATCGTGCTCTCAATTAACACAGAATAATCCTTTTTGGATTTATAAATTTTAGATTAATTGGATATAGATTAATAGATTTATTGGATTTATTTAACAATAGCATTAAAGAGCTAATATGCCATTTGTAAAAATATTTTTTAAAATAACCAAAAGTATTATATAAGATGCTTTTCATAGTTTTATTAGTTTGATTTACTCATTTTCTAAAAAACAAAATAAACTGGAGTCGATGGAGCTCAATTCCATAATTTTCAAATTACCTATATTCATTTTGTGCATCATATGTGCTTATGGGAAGGGAGGGGGATCCCTAAAATTGTGTCGGTTAAAGAAAATACAGCTAATTTTCTGATTACTCTTCTTCATTAAGTATAAATGGTATTCAAAGAAAAACGAATCAAAACTGCTTTGAAACATTCCATAAATTATTTACATAAAAGCACAACAAGACTTAGTTCTAATATCAGGCTGGTTCTGTGCTTTCAAAAGATCAATTAAAGGAGGGAAGAGTTGTGGCTCTTGTCTATCAGTGCTCCAGAACACTCTTGGTCATACAGGATGAACAGCTATGTACTTATATTTTGGTCATAGTTTCGTGTATGACTCCAGTCATAAATACCAGAAGTCTTGATCTCGTCTGCAAGTAGTTGAAACAGGTGATCTGTTGGCTTTATTTTTTTTTGTTTGGTTGTTTTTTTAGTGGGTTGGTTGACTGGGGGGTGTGTGTTTTGGTTTTGGTTTTTTGGGGGTTGGTTGTTTTATTTGTTCGTTTGTTTGTTTTTGCAGTGGGACTGACCTTGAGATTAAATCAGTTGGTTAGAGCGTGGTGTTAATGATGTCCAGGTTGTGGATTCAGTCCCTGAATGGGCCATTCACTTCAGAGCTGGACTCGATGGTCCTTGTGAGTCCCTTTCAAGTCAGAATACACTGTGATTCTGTGATAATTTAAAAAAAAAAAAAATAAATAAATTGCAGTATAAGAATTTGTAGTGATACAT
Source organism: Myiotriccus ornatus (assembly GCA_036023395.1). NCBI lineage: Eukaryota > Metazoa > Chordata > Aves > Passeriformes > Tyrannidae > Myiotriccus > Myiotriccus ornatus. The sequence goes on from JAYRBT010000093.1 coordinate 65,760,383, forward strand.
TCTGCTTCCTCTACAGCAGTGCTTTACTGGCAAGTGAGAGAGCACATTGGCAGCACAGCGAAAGAGAAGCCAAAATAAATGACTGGAAGCTTTTAATTTTTACACAAAATGAATTTAATGTTTGCATTTTTACCTTTCCAGCTGGGAAGAACCCATCATCACAAATAATTTCAGTAGGGTAATATCTCTTCTTGTGTCTAAGCAGGGTGTGTAGAGCATGAATGACTGAAATATCTTTAATTATTCTTAGCAAGAAGCGTGGTCTAGGCATGGAGGATGAGAGAGGCAAATTGTATGATGGGTACAAGGAGAGGGTCTGCTCAGGAAGTTTGTTATTGGATAGATGGGCTTTCTGCCTAGCTCCCAGTTTTGAATTGGACTAATAAGGAGACACTGACCGAGAGTCAGTGGTTCAAGAATAGCTGTGCAATGGATTTTGTTGCCTCAGGGGATTATAGTGAACTCACAGGCAACTGCTGCCCATGCAGAAAAGAGGGTGCTGAGCACAGCACTGCAGTCAGAGAGAGGGGCTGGTTGCCATAGGGCACACAGAACATTTTGGGATGCTTCTATGGGAGTGCTTCATTAAGGGAGATGAGACAGGCTGAGAGATGCCAGGAACGAAAAGACCTTTTCTGCCCACATTATAACTTTTGTGGTCACATAGCTGTCAATCCAATACCACCCAACCAGTGCTAGATTTACTGTCTCCCCAAGCTCCTTTTCTTTCACTCTTTCTTTTTTTTTTTTCTTTTTTTTTAGAGACAGCTAAGAGTCTGAACAGTTTGAAAAAGACACAATTGCACCTAGACAAAATTCCCCCAGATAAAGCCCAAAATAAAAGCAAAGACACAGAGACAAGAAAATGTTTCTTCACAGAATGACCTTTTCTGGGAAGAGGGGGGAGTTGGAATTGTTCACGCACTTCAATCAGCCTTGCTAGGTGAGTTTTAACTCTTCATTTTCTCCACACCTTTACCCTCTTTTCTCCCAGTAACACCAGGGAGCCTTTTCCTGTCTGGGGTTCTCCTCATTGCCCTTTTCCTTGACTTTGTCTTGTCACTCCAACCATAGTCTTGTTCTGCCAGATATGTTTCATTTTCTGCATGACTTCCCCTGGATGGGCATTTCAAGCTGTGATTTCTAAGCTTGATCTCACACTGTAGATCCTGTTATCTCAGTAAAAAGCTTTAAAGTTCAAAGTGAGTTGGATGAACAATACTTTAAAAGCAGTGTAAAGTATAAGCATCCTCTGGGTGGGAGGATTTCAGAAAAAAAAAAAAAAAATCTGATGTTTGCATGCTTTTATATGGAGAAAGACGAATTAAAAACTGAATGCCAGTTTGGGGTAAAAATGTTATAAAGAGCTATTAAGAAGGCTGAAGAAGTGCATGTTTTCATGGTTCTGTAGCCACACCGAACTGCCCTGGGGCCCTTGCCACTTGTAGCCCCAAGGCTTTTCTTACCAGCTGAGTTTATTACAGAGCTGTTGAACTCCCTAGAAGTTTGCTAGACTTTAGATCAAACTCCTTAAGCAGAAAAAAAGAGGGACTAACTAGAAGATTATTAGTTGCTACACAAAGGAATTGGATAACATGCCTGGTACAAGGAACAAGATGGTGTTTCCGTATTTCCCAGTCATGTCTGTTCAGCTGTCCTCCACCTGGACTTCCTGGTACAACTGTGCCCTGTTTTATGGGCATTTTTTACTGTCTTTCCAGGACAGATAGACTTGGAAGTATGCATATGGAAGATCCGTCTTTGTTTGCCATGATGGATTGCATTGGCATTCAAGACTTTCTGGAGATGCACCCGAACAGGACCAGCTCCCTACATCCAGAGGTACTGGCTTTCCATTGGTGTTTAAAAAGGCACCTTTAGCAACCTGATTAGTGGTTTTGATATCTGTAGAAAGAGAGCTGAGCGTTCCTCTGTTAGAATATAATTCCCTAAACACATACTGGAGACATGTTACAAAAACCAGAAGAAAAAAAATCTCTTAATTTTCATAAAACTTTCACTGGAGTAGGGGGGCAATTTATTCAGTCTAGCACAAGCCATTTAAAAGTTATGAGAATAATCTCATAAATAAGAGGAGATGTGACAGAATTTTTGGAAGGTTTTTTTTTTTAAAGCAGTCTTTTTCCAAATAATTCACTGGTAGCATCACATATCCCACTAAACTACACATAAATTAACCTGGTTGTAAAACCTTTACACAAAGAATTGAGCTCTTAGATAGAAGAAAGTTTATACAGCAAAAATTGCAGAGATGACAAGGAAATTTAGGATCTATCTGTGTAATATACAACCTGGGTGGCAAACATCTTGTGGTACCCGTATGACTTATTCATAAGACATGACTTGGATGGCAAACAGACATTCTAGAAACACAAATTTTAGAAAGAGAGGGTTTGATTAGTTTGCTTATTTATTTAATTAATTAATTATTGATGTTTTTAAGTTTAGAGGCATAGAGCAGAAGTCATTTGAACTCTTCAGAACATAATGCTGCATGACCAGGATAATGATTGCTACAGAATCTGTGCAGCCCACTGTAGATGCTTCAGCCCAAAACCCAGGTGATTCCGCTATCTGTGATGTATTGGTGAGGCAGTCTATCACGCAGCTGTGCAGTACCACCATTTTCAGCCCCTTTTTTTTTTTTCAATTTTTCTTCTTTTTTTCTTGTTTCTTCTTTCTTTTTTTTTTCTTTTTTCTTTTTTCAAGGGCAACAAAGATACAAACAGCAACGTTGAGCTCTTTCTTCTTATCCTAGAAAAGAAGAAGGAAAAGGGAGACAAGTTTGTTTATTAAAATAAAAATTCAAAACTGCATTATATCTGTCTTCTCTGGAGATATATGCAGCACATGGCATTGCATTGCATACTTAGTCCTGTGATTATTCTGCCTGGGGCTTGGCTGGATTGAGCAAAGTCTCCTGTTTATACCGTGGTATCACAGCTCTTTTCACTATGGGGAAAAGAAAAAAAAGCTCTATGGCAGAGAGTAGGGCACATCATTATCTCTTTCTCAAATATATCTGGGATGTTCCTAGGACCAGCCTATATTCTTCCCAGGCCATCCTGTGCTGCAATTGTCAGAGAGAGATGATACACTAAATGGGTATTTCATTTGACTCGTTACAGATATTCTTACATCGTTATGGCAAAAGACCAGAGTAATATAAAACCAATGTGCTTAGGCTTGTTTGTGAAAGCTATTTGGTGATAATTTACCAAAAGTAAATATAATTCTCATGGAGGTACTGAATCACAAAAGTGCAGAGGCAGCAGAGTTGCATATAGAAACAGCAACCTGAATTTGAGGCAAATAGTGTTAGTAACAGTGATCATGATTTGGAGAAGTTTTGTGTCAAATCACTGCTTTCTTTTTGTAGAAATATATTTGTTCAGCTCAGACCCAAAAGTGACAAAAGTAAGAGAGATTTTTACTGACTCCTTATCTTTTCTGATGTTAAGTAACATCCTTATGTGCAGAAAAATTACAATAGCCCTGAAAGTGCACGTATATTTTTGTTTATCTGTTCAAATTGCCCTAAATTCTGTTCTTAAGTTACATTTTAAAAGAGTGAAAGCAGTTAAACCTTCATTGTCCAAGCTTTCAAGTCAGTATGGCAGTACTGGCATGTATCTCTTCCATTTGGGAATAGACTAATTCTCAGTCACATGGCTAAACAGATAAATGCAGTTCCTTGGGTTAATCTTGTTTTATTATTGAGTGACATTCAGATGTTTGCTCCATTCACAACTGTGGACTATTCCTCAGTTAAACATCTTTTGTATTGTGGAAATAACCATAACTTGCCAATGAGAAAAACAGTTAGAAAATTCTAAGAAATATAAGGGGAAAGAGAAACAAAACAGCAATTGTTAATTTTTCAGTTCTTGTGATTCAGAGGAGGAAAATCAGGATGTACTGCATGCTGTTTAATTTGTAGTTAATGGCATTTATTATAATGACACATCAGACATTCAGAGCTTTGTCTTCTATTGTTTTGGGGTTTTTTTTGAATGTTGATATGTTCAGGTTTTGAAATGCAGTAGAGTTGCATTATGTTAAATTATTTTATTTTATAAAATATTAATTATATTGTGTTGGCAGAAGGGAAGTCTATTTCTCTCAAAGCAATTTCCAAATCCCATTAAGGGAAGGATCTGATCCTGGATGGATCAGATTAGATGAAAATGGCTACCTCACTTATGGGTACACCACACAGGCAGCTGTTCTCTTGTTATATCCTGACAACGTACCCACGTTAGTGCCAAACAAAAGGGGAATATAGCAAATTTAACCTTGATACTTACTTTGCCTCCTACAGACAATTTTGCTATTGAAAAGGAAACAAGAACCTTCTTATAAGATCATTTCTGCAATCTATTTCTGAAAATATTGTTTGCAGTGTTTCTTGTCTCTTTTGGGCAGTGGTCTGATGGGAAAAGATGCTTCAAACTCAATTCTGAAGTGTAAAGGATAGAAGTTCTGGTACTTGATCCTTCAGGAATCATAATGTAGTTGAACACTTTCTTAAATGCTGTTCTACTAGTATGTGATTTTTCTGAAGATTCACAACAGGAAAACTAGAAGTAGAAATTCAGGAAACTTCTGTCATATATGAGTAATCAAGCAAAGGTGGTAACCTCACTAGACACCCCAGTAGACCTTGCACACCACAAGAAGAAGAGAAACAATGCGTTGCAAGACTATGGTGATATCTTAAAGGAATCTATCAGAACAGAGGCTTTCAATAACCCAGAGACCATTTATTCCAGTATGATCAGCACTGCCTTTCTTTGCCTAGTGAAGGGGAGGGGCAGGAATGGATCTCTTCTCTGTGGGGACCAGTGACAGGACTTGAGGGAGTGGCCTGAATTTGTGTCAGGGGAGGTTACGTTGAGTATTAGAAAAAGGTTCTTCACCCAGAGGGTGATTGGGCACTGGAACAGGCTCCCCAGGGAAGTGGTCACAGCACCAAACCAGACAGAGCTCAAGCATTCAGATGATACTCTCAGGCACTTGGTGTGACTCTTGGAGATGGTGCAGGGTTAGAAGCTGGACTCAATGATCCTTATGGGTCTCTTCCAACTCAGTATATTCTTTGCTTCTGTGATTGTCTTTACATCACTTGATGCACAGAAGTGTAACTTAGGTGAAAAATAGTATTTTTATACTCTAAATACTCTAAAAATTGGTACATGGAAATCCAGCTATCTTAAATGTGCAGAACACCCCAAATTTCCAAGCTCATGTATTGAGTCATTCAACATAAGAGGTTTTGAGTCATTCAACATAAGAGGTTTAGAAAGCTGGGGTTTTCTGTAGTTTCCATTTTAGTAATTTGATTTGTCCCTGATATCAGTCAGCAGATAAGATGCATTCAGGTTGAAGGTCTGGTAGCATCTCCCTATGGCAGAAGACTCTGCTTTCGCTACAGATAACACTTTTTTCCAGCAATCCTAACACTCAGCAGCTGCCTACTCTGGCAGTTTCCACATGAAGACACGAAGAAGTCTGTGCTACCACAGTGGCAAAATGAGAGGTCCAAAAAATAAACAGCCTTTCTCCAGTTCTCATCAGGGACCTCTTCTGGGTACAGCTGGACTCTGGCAACATGTTTCTGAAGTATCTCACCAACACCAGCTACTGCCACAGAGTCTAGTGCCAGTGTGGCTCATGAGAGATAACAGATTTCCTCTGTTTATTTCCCTTTTTTTTCTTTTTTTTTTTTTTTTTTTTGAAATCAAGGAGTAAACTGTTTTAAGAAACAGCAACTCCTGTCTGCACTCAGAAATCTAAATTAACATGGCAAACTGCCATGATTTTCTATATTGATTTACAACTATGTCCCAGTTCATAAACCTCTAGTAGTGACTTCTGCTGTCACACTGTATGTGTGCAGTCAAGAAAAAGTGTTTTAAGTCATAAAACAATAATTCAGGAAATGTTAGAAATCATGAATGTTTTGAACTAAACCACGTAAGCATTAAACTTTTGCCTGGTGTCTACTGTTCCATAGTATTTTCAGTACTAAAAGAATAGCTTTACAGTACACAATTTTTAATTAAAAAATATTTAGAAAAACTAATTTTAATCCAGGGGAGAAGCCCTATTCTCTTTGGATTAGACCCTTTTCAAAGATTATGTTTCTATCAATTGATATGAAATGTAAAGCAAAGATCAAGAGAGATAGAAAGAGACTTTTGCATGGCCCATGTGCATTTATAAAGCCACTATTCTGATCTGGGGACATTTTACACTGGAAAAGGTCATAAGAGAGAAGGGAGAAATGGCTTCACTGTTAACAAAACCAATTTCAAACTTTCTCTTTGATCCAATGATGAGGTTTGTCATGATTTCTGAAGGATACATTAATTAATGTGCTGAAACTAAATAAAGTAGAGTAACTATTGATTAGACTTTGTGAACATGAGCACACTGGAGGGAAGTCTAGACATAATGCTTATTAAAACAAATACTGCAGTATTCCACAATAATAGATATAATAATTTGGCTTCCAACAGCATTTAGAGACATTACCGTAGAACATTGTCATGGGGTTTGTGAGCAGAAGTGTACCTGACATGCTCAGAAACACATCTTCAGCTGCTTCTGTGGAACTAATCTGGTATATCAGCTGATCAACTGTCAGCTTTATATATTATTTATTCCAAAGCCATATGTTTCGAAAGATTTATTTTTTTTCTGGGATTTTTGTTGCTGTTTTGTTTTACAACTCAGAGCCTGGCACTGTAACTTTAAAGACTGCTTTCTTAAAGGATAGATTTGTTCAAGGAAAGAGAGTGTGTGTGTATTCAGTTGAACTGAACATGGTTATTTCTCAACAGTCACTGATTTCATTTGTCACTTTATTGCTTGAGTCAGGGGAGTGGATTAAGGCAGAGGATGTCACTGCCACTTTAAGAGAGCATCCTTTTTGAAAAGCCAGTTTATTGTTTGGTGTTTATTTGAATAAAAAGCTCTTCTTCAAAATGTGAGTTGCTTCCAGAGAGGAGGCAGAAGCTGAATAGTATTCTTCATGGGAAAGGGAGTGATTTAGTGCACCAAGTCACCCAAGGAATTTGCTACAATCCACTCATTCCAGTGCAGAAATGAAAGGATGTGGTTTTATTGTAGTCAAACCCATAAAGAACATTGACAGCCGCGAGAAGTCCTCAGCAGTGTTACTGGTCATATTGCTAGAAAGTCTACTATAGCTCATTTCAAGATTTACATGGAACTGACTAATGGATAGCAAGGAACAAATTGTTTAAGGACAAAGTTGGCTGTTCCAGTTCTATTTGGCTACAGCAATAACCTGTTCTCTCTGTCTTTTGTGTTAGCTGCAAAGAAGACATGTTGGGATTAAAGTAACTGGTCTTTTTCACAGGTATTTCTTGACTAGAAATCCACACCTAAGTTAGTGTTATCTGTTTTATTGCAATCATATGTTTTCCACTGATTGCTAAATTAATAACACTTCGTTACAAAAGTCTAAATATTCTGTTTGGACCCTGATTCAAAATTTTATTTTTTTCAATAACTTCATATTTTTGTTTTGTTTGTTTGGGTTTGTTGTTTGGTTTTTTTTAGTTCTTTTCTATTATTTGCTTTCATCAGAACAAGTTACATTGAGGATTTATCTGACTAGAGAACCTATTTGAAGCACTAAATGGGAGGTTCTTAAAAATGTAGGGTCCCATAAATTAAAACTGAAAAAACAGTGGAGCAGCCTCATAGAAAGCAACATGTTTAATACAAATACTTTAACTGGTATAAAACCCACAATGAGATATGAGAGACAAAATCCATAAAGAGGTTTCATTAAAAAAAGTTCTCATTAGTTAGCTCTAAACTTCAGCCATATTTCATATAACTACAGACCCCACGATTACAACTTCCCATTAACTTTCCTAAGAATTTCAAAAGGGAAACTGGAGACATCTAGACAAAAAAAAAAAAAAAAAAAAAAGGAAAATGAATGTAAAAGAATTGTGGATGTTCTTGAGACAGGTTTTGCACTTGTTATGCTTATGTTAGATAAGCTTTTCTGTTAGAAGGGAAAATCATCATAGAGAAACATTTGCAATTTTAATATTCTAGAGCAGGGTCAGGCAACAGAACTTCCTGTCTCAGGTCAATCACCTTAAAATAGGTGCAAGTGTGCAGAGTGCAAAGATGAAAGCTTCAAAATGAATAAAAGATGGTAAGAGTCACAGAATCACAGAATTATTTAGGTTGGAGAAGACTTGAGTTTTTGCAAGCACCTTTCTGCTGAGGGATTGAGGTAATGTTTCTGGAATAAAGTAATTGAATTCAAAATCACCACTTGTTTCAAACGCTTTCTGCAACAGGTTCATCCAAACTTGAACTATTTGAATTTTGGATAATTGTCTTGTGTTTTGGCTGTATTGCAGTTATATTGCAGTATCTTTAATTCAGCAGGAACAAAGAGATCTTAATTAAAAAAAATAAGTGGGGGGAAAAAAACCCAGAATTTTTCTTTCATGCTGGCTTCAAAATCCTTGATATTGCTTATTTCATTTCTACATCCTGTGATGCCCCATATGTTGTAAAGCTTATCTTTTTTTTCTATTAAAAGAGTCTATTCTGTAGATTATAATGACATTTTCATCTCCATTGTACACAAAGAAACTCTTTTCCATTTCACAGTAAATACATCTGTTTCTCTGCTCAATAAACTTACTATCTACAGACTTTCCGTAGTTCAAGAAGTCTATTAAATTGGATTTGAGAAATACTTTTATTTATTACTTTACCCTTTTTTATTATTTTCATTTTAAAAAAATTGCAAAAAAAAAGAAAATTAGACTTTTCTCATGGGGATTGAAGTCCTGTGTCTACTCTGCAAGACGAGAGTCATGGCTAGCAAGGTTTTGCCCTGTTGAGGAGTTAAAAGAACTTTACCAATATTCTCCTGTATCAGAAACTCTCTTTTTCTCTGTGTAAAGGCAACTAAGACTGGTTTAAATAAAATGTCGATTTAAAAAAAAAAAAAAAAAAAAGAAGGTAGTTTTTCTTGGATGTATGTGGGTACCTATTTATACATGAGACTGATGCTGGAAAATCAAGGTCAAGTTCTTCCACACGTGTTAATGGTGTTCACTTCCCTTGTGCCATACAGGACTATACAGAACAACCTGAAGGTAAAAGGTAAAAGATGCAACTATTTTTAAAGTATTTTTCAAGGGTTACATTAAGTGGTAAAACTGCTGTATTTTAGGAGATTTTAGGAAAGGGTGAAACCTCTGAAATGAATAAACAGCAGTGAGCCATGAAGGACAAATGTGTTAAAAACATTACTCCATATTTTATGCTTCAGAACTCATGTAGGAACACAGAAATAACTAATTTGCAGGGGAACTGGGGATGTTTTTGCCTTTTTTTTTTTTTTTGGGGAGGGGGATTTGTGTGTGTGTATTTACTCTCCTGATCTTTGGGAATCTCAGTGATAGGATACCTGAAATCTCCTAAATCTTAGCCTCAGCTCTGCATCATTTTTGAGAGGTCTAAAGTTGTGTGAAATAGAACCCCTAAATATGCACATATCCAAGCTCCTCTTCACTAAAGAGAAATGATTCTCATATCTCAAAGTGACAGCCATCTCTAGAAATCATAGTGACCTATTCATTAAAGACCCGAGTCCCATGTGCATGGTAGAATTCATTAAATGATGTTATTCTCTGAGCAAATGCTATATAACTCTGTGGTCTGACATTCATAAATATTTTGTCGGGCAATTACCTGGTAAAACTTCAGGGTATTGAAAAAAGAAATATTAAAATAAAATGGTGGGGTTTGTTTGTTTTCTTCTGTTGCTTTTTTTTTATTTATTTATTTCCTTGAAGAAGATTTGACTTTTGTCACTGAAGTTTAGAGACCTACTTCTTTTGCATGAAGAACGGGATAAGCTCTCCACACCAGAAATATCATCTTGGCCAAGGTCATTTAATTCCATCAAATCAGAGCTGGGACTTTAGTACATGGAGATGTTTATAGCCCTCTGTCATTCTGGCAAGTGGCAGAAATAGAGGGTGGAGCAGGTGCCGAGCAGAATTGTCATATTTTCATAGCAAGGCCGGAGAGCTCTGTGATTTATGGATGCTCAATATACAACCGTGACGCCCCACAAGTGAATACACAAGTTGCAAATCTGTAAACAGCTACGGTGGGAATTCGCTAATCTCTGCCTGCTGTAGCTCATTCTGTACAGGTCCTCGAGCTTTGTATAAGAAAGTTTTGACATTGTGCTCTGTGAAAACACACACAGCAGCTTGCCAGGGCTTGTCAGCAAGGACAATAACACATTTTACTAAGTCTGTAAAGCCTATCATTGTTCATAATGTCACACTGTTGAGAACTGGAAAAGCAGAACTAATAAGGTCTTTCTAGAACAATTTCTAATGTTCCTTGAAAAACAAATGTGTGGTTTTACTTATTTTGTAGAATCAAGGTAATCCAAAGCTCTGATTAAAACTAAGGCGATCAGATATTTCTCCACATCGAACAGACAATAAACCTCATGGTATCCAGTTTAGTTGGGATCAGATATTTTTTCTTTCTTTTTCAGTCCCCACCAACTACTACCTTTTATTCGTATTTTAAAGTGCCTTTCACTATGAATAGAAACACGAAAACGAAGGAAAATTGGTACAAAAAAATTAAAAAGAAATCTGCTGTGTCTTAAAACAAAATGGATCACCTTTTTCAATTACAAATGGCTATTCAGACAGCAAGACCATTGATAAATGTGACTTTTAAGCTAGTGGTTTCCTAAAAAAACGACTGTGACAACACAGGGCTAGATGTGCTTTTTAACACAACAGATAGTAAAATGTTGCAACGTAATGTATCCCGAAGATTACAGAAGGTTCATCAACAAATTTATACGCTTAATTCCTTGGGAACTGAATCTTCAAAATTGCTGCTATTGTAAAAACAGTTCTTCAGAATATTTCCAGAACATCTGTGAAAAAAACAAAACCCAAACCAATCAACTACCCAGGTTTGCAACATTGAAATACATCCATTAACAGCTAAGCATAGCTTCCCAGTTCCCAGGTAGACCCAGTGTTACTCAGTAAAATCAGAAAAATTTCGTACTGATTTCAGTAACTTTGCTACCTACTGGCACTGTGAGACTGGAACCTTCATGACTGGAGCTCATCTTTGAGAGGGAGAAAAAAGAAAGAGAAAACAAACACTGTTTGGTTCCTATTCTATCACAGTGGAGTCCAACCCAAATAATTTATGTGATTAACTTATGACTTGACTCATGGAAACCCTTATTGTTTCATTATCCCAAGATACTTAAAGCTCCAGAAATATCAAGTGGTGAGAGGAAAATGCCTTTGAAAACATTCCCAGGCTTTTGGTCTACCTATTGTATCTTCTCCCTGACCACACTGACTATGTAAGAGATGGTTTTCCTTCACAGCATGACTCGTTCAGTGCTCATGAAGTATTAACCTTTCTCATCAGAGATGCTTCTTTGAAGCTCTGCCACAATCTCCAGTTACCATTCTTCGTCATTATATGGGTGATGGTAATTCAATTGCCTTCACACTGCGCAGATCAGTGTCCAGATATTTCAGTAAGAGTGCCCTGATTCAGAAGATGGAGCAAAACACCATTAGGGGCAGGGATGAATTTTTGTCCTCACTGATGAATTCATTACTGTCTGGTGCCCTTAAATTTAGGCTGAATTGCAGTGAAGTTTTGCGTAGAGGTGTGACAGTTTGGACCTGGCTCCCTGCCAAATGTCCAAAGCACAGTATCAGCTCCTCCTTCCCCCTCCCTTCTCTCT
>JAYRBT010000093.1:65772327-65782827 GCA_036023395.1 Myiotriccus ornatus
TGGAATACTGGGTACTTGGCCACTTCCTTGGTTACAAACTGGTCACCAGGAAGGCCTAGACTAAAACCATCACAAGAGGAAAACTACCCATTGTTTAGGATGTGCATTTTTGAGGATGTTTAAGCATCTGCATCTGGGAACCCAAGGAACTCAAAGGTTGATTAGTGAAGCAACCGCGGATTAACAAACCTGCAGGTTAGGGCAGTTAAGAAATCAGTCTGGATTGGTGTTTGTGACTTTTCTTGCAAAAAATAAAGAAGAAGATAAGAGAAAAATATATCATCCTTAGGGTATGATAGCCTTTACATATGGCACAGTTCTTTACATTTGGATTTGTATGGGACAACCACCTTTAACAGTTTCACAGTGATTGGGTTTACATGCCCTACTCCAAATTACACAGGTTGCGTGTTATCCTTATGGATACATTTGCTTTTAGAACTTTGCATGAAGGAAATTTCAAATGTGAATATATTGTAATCCTCTTCTGAAATTTGGCCCTAAATGGGGAAAGCCACATCTCCAGATGTACTCTGATCAAAGTGTACATTTCACTTTAGGGAAAAAACAGACCACTTTTTGTTTCTGTTTTATAATATTTACTTAACAACTTGTTTTATAATATTACAATATATATTTTATATGTTATATATATTTTAAAACTGTATTTTATAGATTTAGTCTGGTAATTCATACTTCGTCTACCCACTAAGCAAAATTCAGAGCTTACCAAATTGGTAGTGTTGATTTCTATCTAAAACATACAAGTTCACATGGAGTAAAACATGCTTTATTACCCTGATGAACAAGTTATTCATTTGACCCTCAAACAGAAAACTACCTTAATAATATACCTTTGAAATATGCAGCAGTTTGGTCGAAAAATACTCTGATGATCCTTTCATGGCTGCAATTTATCTTTTTTTTTTCTCCTCCCTATTTTAAAACATATTGTCAGATTTATTTGCTGTAGCATTAAGTTTCAAAGCCTAACCATTTCTAGCCCAGCACTTCTAATAGGATTCAGTCCTTTGACTCAAAAGTCTCATTCTCAGATATTAAATCAACATGTGCCTTTATGACTCAACATTTATCTGTGTGATGATGATTGAATTCATAATTTACAAAGGCGTCCGTACAAACAGATCTTTACTAATAACAGCAAAAGATAATTGTGCCATGTTCCTTTTTATACAAAGGGGAAAAATTAAATAAAAAAAAAAGATACTTAAAAAAATGTTCTTCAAACAGCTATTCGTGATATGAACACCCCTCACGTACTTCATCCCTCCACACGTGGACACACAAATGTATTTACTTACATCTGTGTGAAACTTCTTTGTGTATCTTACATATAAAGGTAATTTACACAAGTTTTAAGTCTCCTTTGTGTTCTTGCAGTGATGTGAAGAAATAAGCCCCAAAGGGCCTTACTGTAAATGAAATCTTATAGTTTAAGTGTTATTAATTAAACCACTCTTTAACCAGGTTATACTCGGAGGTACTCATACCATGCATACATGAATAGACACTGAGTTAAAATACACATCAGTAACTACACCCTGAATTAATTTCTCATACTTTATAAACAGAAGAAGGAATGTTAGATATTTCTGGCTTTGCCTTTTTCCCGTTATCTTTCTTTCAGCTCCTTCTCAGAAACCCGAATCTGACACTACTTTTTATTTAATTATGTTTGTTTTTTTTTTGAGGTTGTGAGTCCTTCTGCAGTATTGTGCATATTGCACAGTCGTCAGAAAAGGTAAGGAATTAGGCACATCTTCCAGTCTTGTGGACCTATGCATCTATAAAAAGTGTCTTTGTGATGGCTACTATGGCTTCCATGTTCAATTTTGCAACTGTCACTTTTTTAATATATTTTTCACTTCACTTCTGCTAATTCCTTTCTTCACCTAAAAAGGAGTTACTGTTTTTTTTCTTATTTCCGTGAAAATTAGAGACTGAGAGTGAAAGTGAACCCGTCTTTGCAAACATAGAATCAGTATCAATGGACAGGAATGAAAAAGAGAATTATTTGAGAATTATTATTCAGGAGACATAAAACTGAGATCTCATGGGAATTAAAATTGGTTTTTAGCTTACAATAAGTTCAAAAGAAGAAAGCTGAAACTCAAGTAAAAAATATCCTAAAAACGTCTGCCACATGCCGTATGATTTTGAACACTTTTTTCTCTTTTGAAAGATACCTGCAGCATAATTTCTCTACAGACTCACTAGCTGCATCTAAAGGGTTTGGGGATTACTCAGCTGCGTGGTCAAAGGATTACATCTGAGGAAAGGGTGTACCAGATTTACTTCAGACTGCCTCTGAAACTGGTGTGCATATAGGTATAACTTACACATTTAGCCTCTCCAGTGCTGGAAACTCCTTCTGGGAAGAGGTGAATGCCAGCAACATGCATACAGGCATTAAGTGCATTTACCATTTTACCCATTAGATTTCCACTTTTGGAAGATATTTGACTTATGGATATCTGCCCCTCTCCAGGTGTACCATTGATTTGCTGGGAGACACTGCTGAGCCTTGAAGCTTTGATTTGATTCTCAGCTGAGGAGCCTCAGGCTTTCATCAGAAGGCACCAAAAGATATTCCAGACGTTTTCCTCTTTGCCCCACCTCGCACTCCATGCTAAGGATTGCTATCTGTATAAATAATATCTCCAGCATAAACTTAGGGAGAGTTTCAGACTCCAGCATCAGGCCTGAAAACGAGAGGAAGCAAGCGAACAGTGATAAGCATTGACTATAAAATATAACTAAGGAAACAAGCCTTAAGCAGCAAGCAAAGAGGAGGGAAAATATAGAGTGGGTAGATTAATTTTAAAACTTAATTTAATAAATTGTACTAAAGATGCTGAAAAATGCATTTAGCTTCCAACCTCCAGGAGTGCACATTGTGAACTAGCATCTAGCCATAATGGGGTTTCTGCTCCATCAGCTGCAATAATTATTTTCCTTGATTTGCCTTGGTCATTTCATATAACAATTTCTCAGTGTGTATGTGTGTGTGTGCATGTGCCTTTGTGTGCATTTCCTTTGATTCCTTTTTCTTATTTAATTTTATTTTCTATCAAAAAACAATCCAAGCCAAAACAAAACACAAAAATGAGGGACATTAAAGATAATTTAAGACAGATTTTGATGGCTGCCTTTGTTAATATTTCTTACACAAGGCACAGCCTGCTGGTTAGTCGTTGTTACAGACTCTTTTTCTAGCCACTTTACAGAGAATAAAGATGCCAAGGAGCTCAAGGTCTTAGGCCTGCTTGTCCCTCAGTATGGCACTTTATACATAATGCTTCACCTTTTACTGCAGATAGCTTACCTGCTTTCACTAGACTCATTTTGCAAGGTTTAAACAAGGCCTCAGGGTCCTTAGCAGTGCTCAGCAGACTGCAGGCTTAGATTTGTATACTCGGACTTTAAAGGCAGGTTGTGTCAAGCACTTAAAATCACCAGCTATTTTTTTCACTTGATTTACTCAAGAATTGGGTGACACTGTTGGTTGGGAAGTGGACCTCAGTTTTCCCGTCTCCCTGTCCAGAATCTCAATAAGACCTTTTGCTCCATTTAAATGCTGGTCGTGTTCCACGAATCTCAGACTTTTTACTTCCTTCCAACAAGACACACTGGTGTACACAGTCTCGAGAATGTGTGAGCCTGTAGGTATAAAAAAGTCCCCAAAACCCTAAACAACACAAAACCATAACCTAACAACACACTGATTTGGATCACGCTGTGATGTGTGTTTATATCTTTTTGATCTATATTTTCTTTTATTAACCATCCCCTTGTCCTGTATCTGAGAGTGTTAGCTACTGTTTCTCAATTACACCCACTGGTAAAACCTGCCCTGCGGGGTTTCTCACAGTGGTTGCCCTTCCAGCGTCAGCTCAGCAGATGAAAAGCAGATGGAAAATTCCAGGGGTTCGGGTCTGAATGTTTCAATCATAAGTTAGCATAACATGGACTGGTGAGAGCTGTGTTTTGAGTCTGCTATGCAAAATGAGACAGCTGCACTCTAGCGAAGCTGTTTGCACAGGAGACTTAGCACTGGAAAGTAGGAACAACAAATAAAAGGGTTCAAAGAATTCATGCTCAAACAAAGAGCAAAAACAAAAAATAAATTAAAAAAAAAAAAAAAAGGAGAGCACTGGGAATATGAGCAGCAGGACAGTTCACCTCAGCTACGATTCTTTTAGATAAGATTTATTTCTGTGGAGAGACAAACTATGGCAATCCAGGGACATCCTTTATCTGAGGCACTTATGTTCAGCTTCAGTAGGAGAATGAACCTTCAGCAGAAGACAGAGCGGATTTAAGCATCATCCTGAATCATCTGAACTTTCCTCTCTTCCCCGCTATTCTTCGTCTTCACTGAGCGCAATGGAAGTCTGGGTCAGTGGAATTCCTGATTAGAAATCTCTGTTAGATGCTTTGGAAAAGCGAATTGGCTGCATTTTCAGTCAATAGTCAAAGCAAATCAGAATTGGTCCTGGTCAGTGCATGGGAGTAATCTGAGTTTCAAATCAACCTCAGAAAAGGCATAAAAGTTGTACTGAGACTTTTCCTTTTCCATCTTATAGTTAAATTTGGACTACTCATTATCTCCAAAATTAAGATCACTGGCAATTTCTATCTGAACTGAAGACTGATGTTCATGAAGACCTCAAATTACCTCCCACACATACTGCTCATTCCTATTAATTTTATTTATGTATTTAAATCGTTGCTCACTGGGATACTCTCATCAGATGCACATTTTGCTTTTGGGAGAGTTCCCAGGGGAGAGGCAGTCATAGGGTATTACCACAGCCTTCTTCAACACAACACAAACAATATCCTGCAGCATAACTCAATCTAAGCTAGCAGGCAGCTGCACAGAACAGTCACCCTATCAATTAATTTTAATAATAATACTTAGCACGTATGAAGTATGTTTCAACTTCAAAGTGCTTTTTTCAAACAGAGAGGGACAAACTGGGTCTGCCTCAGTGTAGAGCTATTTGACAGAAGAAGGATAGTGAAAAATACTACATTGCAAACACAGTTTTATACCTCTCTTGCCTTTCCTTTTCTCCATTCAGACTCAGAGTAATTTTGTTCCCTATTTTGTTTTTTGTTGGATCATATGCAGCCATTTCAACAACTCACCGCTGTGACGTGTTCAAGGGGATTACAGGCAAAGCCTGAGCTGTGGTTTAGTTTGAGTGTCTGGGTTAACATGTAGGTTAGAGTTAAACTCAGCCCATTATTTTTCTGTCTCACGATCAGAAAAATGCCACCAGCCAAGTGTTGGAGTGTGGTGACATCGCAAAAGTCACCATTTCTTTTCCATTTTTTCCTAGTTTCTGATTCTGTTTTCCATATAAGGATGCCAGTACGCTGTACCACGTATTTGTGGATTTAAGTGGAACACCTTAAGAAGTTGGTTTCCTTTCCACCCTTTGCTTTTTCCTGCCCCATTTCATGGCAAATCAACTTAAAATGCTCTAGCTGAGAAGTGTACTGATGTCAGAAACCACTTCTATTTCCTTTGATATATTGGTCCCACAGCTGGTCTATCTGACCTGCTGGACAAAACCCTGGAGGAGGATGGAGTATGTCTAATGTGATACTTACTAAAGCCACGTTCATTAATGCTTCACTTTTGCTGTTATTAGGAAACATGTTTCATAATGCATCCACATATTAATTAACAAACCCACTGACTACTAAGAAGATGATACTATAGGGGACTATTTAATATTAGATGAAAAATCTCAACCACATGCAAAAAAAAAAAAAAATGTTCTCTTTCACAGAATGTTCTAGGTCTTTATCAGTCCCTGACATTGCTTGGCACCAAGTGCCAAATGGGGCTTCACTCATCTTTATTTCAAGTACTGACACAAGTCAGATTTTAAAATGCTATAAGAGAGCCACTTAAAACATTACTGTGTTCTTCCATAATGAGTAAAATTATTTTTGGCTTAAAAACTGGGGGAAAAAAAGTTGTTATGTTTCTAGTCTCTTTTGCTCTCTCTCTTTTTTCTTGCCTTTTTTTTTTTATTTTTTTAATTGTTTTATGGATATAAAGCACACACAGAAAAATATACTGTAGATCAGCTGCAATCATTTTGTCATTGCTGAAGGATATTATTATCTAAAAAGCCTTTACGGAGAGAATATATGATCCATACATTAATAAAATTTATTCAAATTGGTTTAATGTTCTCAACAATATATCAGAGAGTTTTTTTCTCTGTTAATCACATGTTTCTGGAAAACAGGACACATTTGTATTTTTTCATATCCTTTGTTTAGTTTGTATATTTTAAATATATGCTGGCAAGATAATTTAATTTATTGTACCATTTTTGAGTATTAAATAATGAAGATTTTTATTATATCTATATCTTATGGATTTGCTTTTGATCATTTAAGATCTAACAAGAATCCTAAAAGGATGCATTTCTGGAACACTGCATTTCAAATTATATCCTCAAACTCTTTCAATAGTTTTGTATTCATGTTCTCTCTGGAGAGATGCTATCCTTTGTCAGTGATTATTTATGCGTACAACTCTAATTCTGGAAACTTCTCTAAATATAAACCCCAGTAAGAGATCTATAATAAGATACATTTTTCAAAACCATTATAATCCCCAAAGTGGTGTTGGTTGGGAAAAAAATGCTGGCATTTGAAAAAAATTGTAAATTATTTGTCTGTGAGTTTTTGACATTCCTCTTTTTTTCTCTTTAAGTTCTTTCTGTTCTAGTATTTACATATGTTTTTATATATAATTCTGAGAACTGTGTTGTGATTCCTGTCTCTAAATATTTATAAAGCAGAGACTATTAAAAGTGTGATCACACAGTGAGATGTACAGAGAAGACTTCTATAAATGTTTCTACTTCTACAGATATGTCTTAGTGGCTTCATGTGAGTTATTACACTGTTTACCCACAATTTTTTAAGACATTTATTTTTAATTGGAATTTGATTACTATAATCACAACAGAGCTTCAGGATTGGTAACAGTTTCATCAGAACAAAACTTTCTTGGGTCACGCAGAGAAAACAGGATTCAAACCACACATTCCAGATGACAAAATAAATGTGGAATTATGCTCCGCTCCTTTCCTCAAAATTTGCCTTTGGGTAATTATATATTTCCTCATTGAACTTACATTTGCAATCAGTTAATGTTGTTCATTAATTTTAAAGGGAAAACAGGATATTTGATGCAGGACTGGATGTTTTACAAAATGATAAGTAACATAAGTTTGTGAAATTGCAACCTGGATTTAATCCAGAACGATTTGCCTGAATAATGTTTCCTGGATCCCTTAAAACCATACAACATTCTGTTACTTTCAAACTTCTAGTTGCCCATATATTTGGGTGACTTGCTTATTAATCACATTCATCACATATTTGGGAAACCCTTTTGTATCTCAGTGTAACATACCACAGAAGGTAATAAACCTTAAAAACGACCTTTAATCCTTAGTTCTAATAACTTGAGGTAATTTCCATTAGCTCGGCCCTTAGAGGTTTTGCCCAAATGAGGGATGTGGTGTAAAGACTATGACTTAATGGGTTTGAGTAATTTGTTCCTGTGTATCTGCCCTAACTTTAGGAACCTACAGGATGGCAACCTTTCTTAAAAACTGTGACTCTAACAACCAAGTAGTTACAGTCATCTCAGCCATCTCCAGTGTACAAGTAAAAGTTTAAATTAATAAATTCTAGAAAATATCAAAGAAATATAAATTCAAATTTCTAGTAACCATGTCTACACTTCAAACTGTTCCTAACCGCTTTAGAAAGCCTAAGTATTTCAGAGTAGGACAGTAATAATATAGCTCATTAAATGTTCGCATTAATTCATTCCACCACCCTATGCCCCTGTCATACACAGTTCAAATTTGCTTAAAAAGTTAGTTGCTTTCAAAGTAAGTCATCATCCTATCAGGATCTGAAGTGTCCTCACCCCCGCCTCACACCCCCCTGGGGCTCTATGGCCATTGCATTTAATTTAATTTAGGAAAAATCTGAGCTGAATCTTGTCATACTTCCCCCCCCTGGGGAAAACATCTTTCACAAATGAAGTGCTGCAGACAAAAAAGGGAGCATGCACGGGCTTTGGAGCCCTCCATCTTCCCAGACATTCATTCTCATTTATCCTCTTCTTCTCAGTGGGCACTGGAAACAGCACTTTATACTTGTCCTGAAACTAACTGTTCCTCATGAAGCGTCAGGGGTACCCAGGGTGTTCTGCCAGGCTGTTTTTGAAGATGCCTTCATGGACTTTTTCCCCTCCTTTTTCCTCTTGAAAAATGATAAATAAAAGTTTATTCCATGGTGGTGCTCCAGATGTTGATAGCTGAGCTATTGAGTATTTAGCATATTGAGGATTGGTGAGTAGGTAGAAGGAGCAGATGAGGTCACCACCTGCGACCTGGATTTATGAGGCTCGATCTTGAGGCCTGGTTTTGTGTCATGGCTTGCTGAATTTTGTGGTGAGCAGTATTGAAAGTCTCCATGACTCAAAGTGACCATAGGGATGAAGATTTCTCAGTTTCTTTAACAGAGTATGGAGTTAATAACCTACTTTTTTTACTGGCTAACCCAGTTATTCTGGGTTGCCTACTTGAATTATCATGGGTCACCAGATGTCAAAACACAGTGTAATCCCATCTGACCTGGGTGAAAACCTCCCTTGCTAACTTACATTTTAAAGTAATTCCTCAAGGGTCAACTTATGCCACTGGCAGAGTTGTTCAAAAACAGAATAAATGCTGTGCTTTTTTTAAATAAAAACAAATAAGTTGGAGGATCTACATTGCCAGGTCACAACCAACCAGCTCTGTGTTTGCACTGTTTCTATTTCTTTATGTTTTGCTGCATGAAGGGAATTACACTTTTCCTCAAAAGAGCTGCAAAAGTTCAGACGTAGGAAAGTGTGTGGACACCTTACCATGACCAGTTTCAGAGACTAAATACATAAGACTGAGACTAAAAGAGGTTATAGCTAAGAAGAAAATTGACACAAAGCTCTATCTTCTTCAGCTAAACTGTTTTATCTACTTGTTTATTTTTATGCCCCCTTTCCCTGAAGAATAAAAGCAAAAACATGAAAGTCCTTTAAATAAAAAAACTTATCATCACTGTATTACTTCTCTGTTATTTTGGCCAAATTTTACCTTACCTCAATTTTGGCATTTAGAAATTGGGGGCACAGCTTAAGACAGGTGCCTGGGTGCTGTCATTGTCAATGGAGAGTGATGGCAAACCCATACTTTTAATTTCTTCTTTTTCTTATTTCTTCAGGAAAATACTGCATGTCAAGAGAGAAAAAAATAGTAAAAAAAAAAAAAAACAAAAAAAAAAAACCCATGTCATTTCAGTTTTCATTGTCTCATGTGTCGTCTTGTTAAAGTGCTGCATTTGGCCAGGACTTTCTTGTCAACTTACAATTCAATGTAAAGTGACAACTGCAGCCAGACATGGTGTGAGTTCTAAAAGGATGTGTCCATCAACAGAGCTTTAAAACTAAGTGTGGAGGGAGAAAGGTTCACAAAATAGAGTTATAGCACTTTCCCCCTTAAAAGAAACAATAAAACATGAATTATGTTTACATTTCAAAACAATTTAAACACTTTGAGTGCAGTGTCTTGTTGTGGGGGGTTATTCGGTTTTGTTTGTTTTCTGGTTTTGATTTTTGAATAGGTTTAAAACTAATAATTAAAGCTCTATGCATCTAAAGTTAGCACAACCTGTGAATCTTTGAAAGTTCCTTCTTTTTGTGTCTGGGACTTACTTTTTTAGGAATGAATAATATATCTTGAATTTCAATTAGGCATCCAGAGGTAGCTCAAATAATGTCCCTATTCTGTATTCATACTGAAATTTCGAATACTGAAAGAGACCCCCTTCACTCTGAAATGAATAAACCAAATTATTTTTTTAAAATTTAGATTAAAAATTGAAATTATTTTAATTGAAATTTCCAATTTCAGAAAGAACAACATCAATTTGCTCTTACAGTAATGATCTCTTTTAGAAATGCATTTTAAAATTTCGTAGTATTCCAGATCGGGAGGCACCATTACGAGACCAAGTTGATATTATCAGCTATACCCTAAATTTTGCAAAACTAGTAATTAGGTTACATTGATTACAATTATTTGCACTTTGTCAAACATTTGTTTAGAAAGGAATATGTCACAGAAATAGAAATTTCATAAAATAGAGAATTTACCAATATGTATGTAGCTTAGTTTTCCTGGTAAACTGGTTCTTAAAAAACAAGAACCAAGCCAAAAAAACAAACAAAACAGCAACAACAAAACCCAAAACATCCACAAACAAAACAATTGAACAACAAAGAACAAAAACAAAGCCCAAATAATGTTTCCTAATATTGATTAATATGAATACAGTATGTGTGGTATGCATTTTAGCTCTGTGTTTTTATGCAAGATCATAGTG
>JAYRBT010000093.1:65787628-65808402 GCA_036023395.1 Myiotriccus ornatus
GCTCTGAGTAGAGCACGAGGAAACAGGGAAGTTCAGGTACTGAGCTAGTGCTCTGCATTCATCACCAGCTGCAGCCTTGCATTTGTTTGTCACTGCACAAGGCAACTTGGAAGATGATTATTGAGCACAATAAAAGCCACTGCGGTACAACATAAGTAAAGCTCATATTCAGAAGCAATACTGTTTAGACTCCCCTTACCTGTTTTCATTTCTTTTCTGTGAATCACACCCCTTACTTTGCAAAAAGATGAAGGGGAAGCCAATTATAAGAAACAGAAGTAATTTAATATTGCCACACCATGTTGATTACAAGATAAAATTTGCCAACAGCAAAAGGGAAAAGAAATTAAAAGACACAGAAAATATGACAGATATTACTTTTAATAGCAAATGATGACATTATCTCACCTTGCAGATTGCTTAAAGTAGATTTTCCTTCTCACAGTTAAGATGATGTGGATGGCATCCTAAGGTTTGACTATTATTCAGGTAGTTCTGATTTCTTTTTTCTTTCCTTTTTTTTTCTTTTCTTTTTAGTGACAGTTTGAGAATCTACACCAAAACAAAATCTGGAGACAAATGATCTGTACTTTTAGGACTTTTTCTCATCGACAAAGTTTAGAAAGTATTATGTGAAATAAACTTGAGATTCCCTATATTTAGAGAATCTTTCCATGATGAGATCTTCATTTGGTGTAAAACAGCTGCAGATGTGTGTCAATTTACATCAGGTGCAGATCTGACCTCTGACATTCTTTAGGTTTTATTCACATTGTTATCCACATATTTCTACAGTTATGTTTTGAGACCCCTGCTTCGCTGATATCTACTTCAGGCAACTTTATCTGTCAATCAACTAGACATGGATGCAACATTCATCACTTCTATTTGAATACTTAGAGCTGTGCTCTCTAGGTGGATGTGGGAATTTCAACACTCATCATTATAATCTGTGACTGAAGGCTCGTATTTTAGGGGTTCTGTCTACTTATCCAAGTTGCCTAGAAATATCAGATGCAGAGATTCAGTTGTGTAGCAAAAGAATTCAGGGAAACCCAGCAGGAAACGAGTAAAGGAATTGAAAAGCCAAAAACGTTCACTGAAAATGCAGGTAAGGTACTCATTGTGGGATGACGGAAAATACCCCTCTTAGTTTAAGATGTAGAGCTGGGAAGCCACCCTTGGAGACCAACTTCTAGCAAGATTAACTTTTTGAATGTAAGGAGGAAGAACAGATTCCAGGGGAGAAGAGCAGATTCTCCTTGTAAAGAATACAGGGTCTGTATCTTCTAGCTTACCATTTGTCAGAGTTTCTTAGAAATGGGAAAGGAGAGTAAATATCATAGATATCATCTACCAACCTAACTTCCAATTAGCTGTGGAGTATTCTGCCACTGACCTTTTAAAGTTATTGCACTTCCTTTAAAATAATGCAGTCTAAAATGATCACATTTAGGTGCATTCAGCATACAGAGAAGAGGGACATGTAGCCACTGCCACCCATAATATAGATATATATATTGAGATATACTATTATCTATCAAGACATACTGATATATCTCTATCAAGAGTCTACCAAGTGATCCCAGTGGGGTTTTAAGCAAAATCCAGATCCTTAACAAGTTTTTTTTCCCCTATCATCTCTTTATTATAAGTGACAAAGCCCTCAGATAAGATAAAAAATAATTCAGTTTGTATTCAGCTCTGCCAAAAACAAAAGTCTTTGCTAACTGCTACTGAAATAAGCCAGATCACCTTTTTCTTTTACAACGTATGGCTTTTACTGCTGTCCTCCATGTGTTCTCCTGCAAGACACAGTGGACTTTAAGATAATGAATTAAAATCCAGTGATAATGACATTAAAAGTCAGTTCTTTATCTACAAGGAATTTGTAATTTTACTGGTGTAATTTACTGGAAGTTTCAGCAACTGGAGTATGCATGTTTTTCTATGTGTGTGTGTGTGGGAAAGTTTGGGTGTGTGTACAGTAATATTTCACTATGCAAAGCTTTGATGGCTCTGAAATTTCCTGCTATTTACACTTGTTATCCCTGAAGAGTCTCAGAACAGTGATAGTTTCTTCCAAGGATTCCCTCAGTTGTGTTTTGAGCTTTAGTTTGAGGAAAACAAATGTACCACGTGACCCCTGGGCCTCATTACAGCAAGAAGAAGCCAAAATTTGCATACCAAATACTTCTGAAATCTCAAATGCTTAAAATAAAAGAAAATGTTGGAATACAGGTCTGTTTCTCCTATTACTGAATCAAAAAAACAACAGCCCACCACCAGATCCTGGGGTTTTGGGTGATTAGGAAAGGAAAAAAAAATACACTGAGGAAGTTATTCCTTGGGAATTATTGGCTCAGATCTAACAATTATTATTTCATTATATTGCCTATATTTCCTCCCAAGTTCTCTGAGTATCCTCCTGTTTACATTTTATTTTTCTCCTCTTTACTTTCCTGCAGAAACTCCCCTCTGTGTTTATTTTTCTCCTCTTTACTTTCCTGCAGAAACTCCCCTCTGTGTCAATCTATATTTAATGACTGTGCTTTAAGCTTATTATGAAATCACTTTTTTTTTTTTTTTTTTTACAGCCAAGCTTCTATGTTAACTCTTTGGCATGTTTTTTTCAGTAGACTTTGAACAGCACATAAGACCCTTCAGAATCCAATGGGAATTCAGTCAGTCATGCTCAGGTTTTCTTTCTCTCCAACACTGTCATTTTTTTATTTGTTTGTTTTTTTTTATTGTTTGTTTGTTCTTGGTTGCATTTTTGGTGGGTTTTTTTCAGGGGGCGGAGTGTTTTGTTTCTGTGGGTTTTTGTTGTGTTTTTTTTTCTTCTTCTTTTTGCAAATGTTTTCTGTTAAATGATTTTGAAATAACTCACTGCTGGAATCAGCCTGTCACAAGAAGGTACACAGGAATCAAAGAATTATGCACGGGCTAGAGCATGGCCATATTTGGCAGATGTAGATGTGTGATAACCCCTCCCACAACCAGATGTGTGCATTCAGATCTGTGGAAATCAAAGAAGAAAATCTGGCACAAACTTCAGCGTCCTTGAAGTGCACCAGGCATCTGCCAAAATTGTCAGACTAAGCCTGCAGATCTTCAAAAGGGCTGCATTTGGCTCTGTGTTCAGAAGTAGTTCACAGAGTGCCCTGCCAGTATAATGTTGGCAGAGATGGTATCTCTACCTTGAAATTAGTTTTAGGTAAAGACAATTTTATTTCAGCTCAGAGAAACATAAAAATTACCATAGCACACAAGAAACAGATAGATCTGGAACGAAGTTTTAGCAAAGGCTGGCACCAGATGCTTCAGAGAAATAGATGAATAGTACAACAATTTGCCTAAAGGGGAAATTTCTTCTTAAGCCCTTGTAGGTAGAAAGTAGCTTATGCCCTGAAGCAGATGAACTTATATCCCTTCCAAAATCATATTTTATTATTATTATTGTTATAATGATTAATAATATTTATTATAGTTATTTTCATAATTTTAACATGTATTATGGTTATTAACATACAGTCTTAGAAATGTCCGGTTCTTTGCCCTCACTTTTTTGTTTTCCTTCCCTCCTGAGAGTTTGCTAATGGATGTAATACAGAAATAATGGTTATAATTTGCAGCTAGAGAATTGTACCCATTTAGGGATATTAAAGCAGTTTTTCCAAAGACTATTAAATTTAGCTCCAACACATCTATTTTGGGTTGGATAAATATCAACATTTCATCCATAAAAGAATTAGCACAGAATGGAGACAAGGTCAGATTTTTCAAAGTGGGGTATCTAATATTTGAAGACACAAAGAGCCCATTTTCAGCTTACTTTATTCTCCTTATGAAACGCTAAAGTTCTCTGAAATTTGAGTCTGAAATGGAACCTGAGAAGCCCTGAAAATCAACCATCTATTCCTGATTTCAGTTGGGGTTTTTTACCCCGGTATGGAGGTTTGTAATGTCTCTTCTCTTTCCGTTGAGAGAAGAGTAGTTCCTGCTCAGAAGAGTTTACGCTTTGAATAGAGAAATGTAAAGGATTTCAGACAATAGTGAAAGGCCAGAGCTGGAAGAGAGAGCTATATCAGTCTGGTAACCTTCACTGAATCAGTAGGCTAAGAATAGAGTCAGTGTCTCTGGAGTTATTATTCTCCAGTGATGTAATAGCTGGCCTAAATATTAAAGGATTTAATTCTCCAGTTCAACATTGCTTGAATAGTTTGTATGACATTGGAAAAAGTGGTCAGCGTACTTCAATAAAATGCATTTTTTAAAATTCAATACACCCTTAGTTTAAAAAGCATTACTGTGAACACATCTTCACTCAGTACAGGATATACAGTTTAAGTTTCTAGGAAATTAGTTACAATGACAAAAATGGGAACTAAGGGGAAAAAGAAAACATTTACAATCAAACAGCATCACTTTTCTAAATCAAACAAGTGAGTTTCTTCCTCTACTTCTGAGCAGAGGAGGGAGAAGAAAGAGAAAACAAATGAGCAACAATGTCCATGTAATCCTGAAACTCATGAAGGGGGATGCCTCATTTGTCACTGTCACCATCAGGTCCATTCCTGGAGGAGGATAGGGTCCTCCAAAGATCTCTCCCACACTTCTCACTGCCTGGTACGTATCATGCATTGTTTGCTAAGTGATTAGTGAGGCATCTGTGGATATATTAATGTGGAAGGTTGGATGTGTTTGACAAGAAGTCAATGATTCTTCCTGACATGACTTTAATAGACCCGAAGAGGTGGTCGTGGGATGATACTTCTAATGGGATATAGATATGAACGACCCAAGTTTTATGACAAAGGTCAATGATATTGATGACTAGTGTGGAGAACATAATTTTACTGGCCTGGTAGGAGGTAACTTGCACGATTCATGAAAGGTTTCCCCACCCACACCATTATTTAGGATAGCAAAAGGTTCACAGCAACCAACAGTTATGTAATTTATCACATAATAGTGCACGTGTTAGATATATGTTGGTCACTATGTGGAGAAGATGAAGAACCTTTTTTGTAATATGTGTGAATTAGGTCTTTTCTACTAGTATTTCATACCTGAAAATGAAGACCCCAAAGAGGAAACTTTGTTGAAAAAGAGTTGCTAAGGCATTGCATATCCCTGCTTTAGTCCAGGTCACCATATAAAAAATCAGGGTATGTGTGATTCATACACCATTCAGTACTGATGACAGGATGAACTGAACATGTTAAGTATCAAGAACAGAAGTGGAATGCCATGTGAATGTCATCAGCTACTACCACAAATTAGCCAACTTCTACTATGGAAACTCAGCAGTGATGACAACACTGGCGTCTTCAGTAAAAGCATGTCTGTGGTCACAGACACAAAAAAGGGGAAAATTATGATATTAGAGGACATTTATAGTATGATAAGTCAGAAAGAAGTGAAAACTAACTGCAATTAGCAAAAAAAAAAAAAAGAAAGTTTAGCAAAAATTTCACCAACAAGGTGCAACTTATCAGTTTTATCAATTTGAAGACTGTCTAGAGATTCCTAATCAACAGGTTCATCGCCCAAAAATTGTTAAGCTCTGCTCACATAACTACTCTGTAATTCCAAACAAAGAACTTTTGAACATATTGGAGTGACCAAGATGTAATGGGTATAAAACCTCTTTAGTTACCACACTGGTCTTGACCATACTACATATTTATCACAATGTTGTTTTCACATGGACCAAATCTGTACAGCTAATGCAAGAAATATGCTCATAAGTGTTAAAAAAAAAAAAAAAAAAAAAAAAAAAAGAAAAAACCCCACACAGATCTCTTTTAACAAAAAAGATATCTGTAGGAAGGAAGAAGAATAAGAGGGATGACAGTGGGGGTATCAGCAAAATTATTTGTACAACATTAAAATACATAAAGTACTCCCAAACAGTTCCTTCTTCTCCCATTCTGCAAGATGTAATCATATATCTTATAACACATTACTGCTAGGTTAATCCTCTTTTGTGATGAGCATCAAATTCAGAACATATTGTATGATCTTTGAAGTCACACTGTGTGTTCTTTGTAGGAAGCACATTTCTGATAGTGTCTCACAGCAACCAAGAAAATAAATTTATTTGTGGGAACTTGTAATGTTTGTTACAATTGGGGTGCACTTTGTTAGCAAGAGTTATTGTTGGCTAAGTTATGTATTTTTTAAAATTAAATGCCTACAATGTGTTCCAAACAGAGGAATTTCTAGATGCATGTTTATTAAAATAGTATAATTTAATAAAATATTCAGTGCTTGATAAAAAACAGCTTCTTGACTATCCCTCCTTAGGGTGGTTCCACGGTCTTCTTATAACAGCACTGAAACAACAATTAGTCACTGATAGTTGTTTTCTGCCAAAAATAGGGGGACAAAAATCAGGCAAAAAAAGTACAGCTTCCCCCTTCCCACAGCTCTGCTCATCATGGGTAGAAAGATAGAACTGAGCAACAAATAACCAGTTTTGGAAATAATATACAAAGATTATGCAAATATCAAAGAAAACTTGATTTAAAAGGGGGAATATCAAATGTTAAAATTCATAAAGCCCAGATAGATAAACCAGAATTATGTCTATAATGAAAACTGTTTCAAAAACTAGTTCAAAAATTATTTATTGCAATGTCAGACTCCAAAAACTATTTTATACGAATTGTTTTACCTATAATAATTTTTTTTTTAAATCTATTATTTTTGTCCTAATCTTTGCTTCTTCTTCCAAAACATTTTCTTCAGTGTGAATGTACGCAAAGCAGGGTATGGGCTGCAACCATAAATACTCCTGAGGCATGATGCTACAACACAGATCACACTGAGCTTCTAGAAGACTGTCGAAATGCTCATGCCTATGCCTCCTTATATAAATCTAACAGATACTGAGTTTATCCATGCCACCACTGACCTTTCATCAGGGAATACAACATATGCACAGAGAAGCACAAGGCCAGTTGTTCCATCCTTACGTATTGTAAAATTCCTGTGTTGCATGAGTATGTTCTTCTTTCTAAGACTATCGTGGTTCCTGGCAGAACTTAATGCAGCAATGTGTAAATAAAACTAAACATATAAGCCTTTTTCTTGAACTTTATTTGATATAGTGTAGTATGGTTTCCCATAGGCATACTGCCATGGAATATATATATATATTTTTTTTAATTGCAGATTAACTTTCATTTAAGTGAATAAAATAAATACAGACAAGCGAAGCATAAAATATAAACAAAGTACAGATAATTAAAATGCTGACACCATCAATTATGCTGTTGAAATTAGTATATTATATACTTTCTAGTAGCAGTGTGTGCTAGATCTGGTCTATCACATGAAAGGACATCTTAAGGAAATCACATGTTCTCTCCAGATAATCAAAGACCTGGTCTGAAAAAAGAAAATTAATCTTTCAAGGATGTGTCTTTCCTACCATTGAACATGCTGTCTGAGTAAAATCCTTGTCATATTCTTCTTTAAAGAAAAGAAACATGATCAAACTGATATAGTGATGTATTTTATGAATAATACATTGCTCAAGGGCTTCAATCTACATTATATACTACATAACCATAATTTGTAATGTTTACTTAAACAGTGGCTCTCAACAAAACACTTAGAATCACTTAGCATCTTGTCCCTGAGCAGTTTGCATTAGAAATCTGGACTGCTTAATTTCATTGTGCTAAAGGCATTAACAAAGGGGGGGTGAGGGGGAGGGAGGGAAGTAATCTTGGACTGA
Organism: Myiotriccus ornatus; assembly: GCA_036023395.1. NCBI lineage: Eukaryota > Metazoa > Chordata > Aves > Passeriformes > Tyrannidae > Myiotriccus > Myiotriccus ornatus. The sequence continues at coordinate 65,795,379 of JAYRBT010000093.1, forward strand.
AAGAGGAGAAAAGCGTCTTTTCAATGCAATTTCAAAAGCATATTCTTTCTGAAGTCACCATACCATCAGCATTTAATTCTCTTATAACTGTGGAAAACTAAACAACCATATTGTTACCTGTGTTAGGAAACGTCCAACCCAAGACAGCGGTGCTTTACCCTTCAGAAGCTTGTTTTTTGTCTCCCTATGATACAGTCTGTGAGCTTCCTTCCCATTTAAAATGAATTAGCGAATACCAAACCTACTTCTAGGCTGTTTCATCAATGCAGTCGAAAGGGATATAAAGTAAGGAGATTTTCTCTGGCTGGAATCCAGATACTAATGGTGTTAAAATGCCTTCTTACTACATTTAAGTCAGTAGTTAGGTCAAGTAGACAAACAGATTTCAGAGGATGTTTAAATAAACACTCTATTTAATGTTGCCTTGGAACCTGCATGTTTTACTTGTCTAGACTCAAAATGCCAGCTAGTTAGGAGACATAAAATAATGGTGACTCTTTTGTTTGGAAAGGAAAAAAAAATAACATAGGGGTTATATAGAGAGCAATTAATTTTATAGAAATATATTAGGTATTCATGAATATTCTTCCACATGCCTCTGAAAATATGAGAAGGGTTTTTTTAAAGACAATAGATCAAAAATGATCAAAAGAAAAGCTATATCAAATTAAACCTATTAATAGGCTGGTGGAGCTCACTGACACAAACTATTATTAAGCTAAAAATGCATTAAACATGAGGCAAGCTTTTCTAAAGAAATGCAGTTCTCCAAAGTTCAGTGGAGAAAATATATATTAAAAAAAATCCCCCAAACAAAAAATATATTTGCTCTATTGTTTTAAGATTTAAACAAGGAACTAATACAGTTAGGAGTAACCCTCTTAATAAGAAGGATCTTCACAATTTTCTAACTCTTTCTCTGTTAATAGATTTGGAGACTAGTTGCTAACATCATTCTCTTAGAGATATATTCTAATCAATAGCAATTGAGATGGTTTGGATAGCTGCAGTGATGTGCTCCCATGGAACACCCCTTATTAGAGCTGATCAAAATACAGAATTTCTGCTTCTCAAAAATCCTTACATTTTGACAGCTCTTTTAATCTTGAAATCAAATGAAAGGTCAAAATAACTCAGTCTTATGAAGAACAAAAATTTTCACAGTAATTTAATTTGAAATCACTGAACTGTTTTATTTTAAAGTACAGCTAACCTCTCTGTTGACTTGACTCTCTGCTTGCTGTAAGTCTCCTGCCATTAAAGCTGTGACACGTCAGCCACAGCACCACAGGGCTTTATTTTGTCTTCCATTGCAGTACATTAAGTGTACCTTGAAAATAAACTCCATGTTTTTATGAAAGAAGGGAGAGGAGGTTGCTGTCTACTTATTTATGTATCCACTCATTTAGTGGATCTTGCTTTATGAAATATTTCTAACAGTAAAAAAAGGCTTGTAGACTACAGGGTCTCACATCAAAAAGGATGTTATTGAGTGAGTTCCTATAGAAACACTCCTCTTGTCCACTACTTACATTTCTTTTGCCCCAGACTTACTCCTAATTTTATTGAAAAAATAAACTTGAACATTTATTGTAGAATGAGTAAGCCTGTCAAACCGTGTTGCTTATGCTATGACTTCGGGCTTTGGGGTTTCTTTGGTTGTTTTACTTTAGAGATTTATCCAAGGAGTGCCCTGCTGGATTCACAAAATAGACAGATACTAAGCGAGAATGAATTGCTATTTGCCTTAAAAGAAAATGAACTACTGAGCTTTTCATGTCAATCCCAGTGGCTACACCAATCAAAAAATATATTACTAATTGTAAGGCATCATACATGTATTCCAAGAGCAATGAATTGTTTAAATGTCTGAGTTCCAATGGAAAATGAAATGACCCTGTCAAAGCTGCTAAAGATATGAAATATCACTACTCAGAGATAAAATTAATAGTGAGACCATAGAATTCAAAAATACAGTGGAAAGCAATAATATGATTAATATTTTAAGTCTTTTTACCAGTAATACTGTGTCACATTTACAAACTTCCTTTAAGTTTTTTCCATGCTCTAGTATTTAAAGACGTTAAGTGTCATTATGCCCATTTTATTGATAGCTGAGACATGGTGCAATAAAATAACTCATCTAGGGTTTCTATTTGGCCATAGGTTAGTCTTCAAATAAAATATATGGTTTCTAATATTTAATCCCCTGTTCAATCATTTGGGCCATAAAATTGAAGATACTACAGTGGTCATTACTGTGACCTCTGATCTCTTTCTGTGTTGTTAGTAATTTCAAAATAGTCTTGTAATAAGAATACTGTGGGAAGAGAAGAGCCGTTGACCCAGAATATAATAAGCTACTCTCAGCAAAGACTACCTTTTGTCTGGATATTTATATGCTAGTTATCTGTACAAGTTTCTGGAAACTATTACATTCTGTCACATTGGCAAGATATTATAGGGTTGGGAATCATTGGCTGGCAATCCCAGCTAGTGATATGAAGTTGAACAATTTATTCTAAGCTTGTTCAGGAACTTACGCAACTGTATGGAACCTGACTCTCAGGAGCAAGTGACAAGTTAGAGCTTTAAATGTGCCCAGAATGAATTTCTATTTCATTACTGAAATATTCTACTGGACTAAATTTTTCTGTAACTGCATTTGATCATGCAGCTCCAAGACTAAGGTTCATTTACGCTAAGGTTAGTACAGCTACAACTTAAATTGCTTAACAGTTGGTAGTATCAAAATTCATTCTCTTTCCTTTATTAAACATTTCTATTTTAAGCAGTTGAAACTTGTTAGGGAGAAGAGAAAAATCAGAAGTCCGACGTGGATGGGATAGCCTTAATTATTACTCGGAGTTACAGCACAAGACCCTGGATTGGCACCAGAACAAACACAAGAGCTCTTGGCAGTGTGGGGTAAGTGAGTTTACCCCTGCAGTCACCAAGAAGAGGAATACTTCTGTCATAGGAAAGGATTATTCAAAAAAAGAATGAATTAGACTGAGAGAGGTGGAATTCTGCTTCTATTGCCATTGAAAGGATGGAAACTAATCCCTGGAAAAGGATGACTGACTGATGAAAAGCAGACAATCGCTGATGTTGACTGAAAACACCTTCTCTTCTGAAACAGAAAAACTTCTCCCACAGCCCCTCCCTCAGGGGTGATAACACCAGATCTGCCTTTTCATTATGCCAGCAAAAGAGAATAATACCATAACTGCATTATTCCCATCTGCAATCAGCTGTCTTAGGAAACTGCCAACTTTGCCTGTGGCTGAAACCAGTGGTGCTGTCCTGGAACTGCTCTGCTCCTGCGGAAGAGTCATTTAAGGAAATGGCCTAAAACTCTGCAGAAAGCCTGGCTGAGGGGCGTGCACTGCACTGGTGTAACTCCATGGCTACTGGAGTGGTATTTGTGTGACTTCTTTCGTGTGCTTTCTGGTGTTAATCATTTCAATCCCACAGAGGAGAAAAAACTCCACAAAACCCAAACCAAACCAACAAAAACAAAAACCAAACAACCAAAAAAACAAAACCAACCAAACAAAAATATCCCCCCCAAAAACCTACCAAAAAACCAAAACAAACCCAACAAAGACAAACCCCATACTTCTCTCAGTACAACATTCAAAACGTATGAATGAAAAACATTTTTATGACAATTCTACTCAGAATCAGGTGTGATAGAAGGGTTGAAAATCAGACATATTAGGGACAAATTAAGGCTCAGGTGAGTCTGATTTAACTCTTTTCGAAAATAAGGAAAATTCATAAGAGGTCAAAGGATAACCATCAAAGAATGAAGAGGAATCATTAGTGCTGCCTGACTGCTATCCAGTGAAACATAGTCAGCTCTGCAGAAATGCTTCAAGAGACCTAAAATCCTGTTTAACCTAACACCTGAAATAGTAGTATTGGATGTGAGAAAAGTGTTAGGATCTGACTTGCAGTCAGCTGAAAATCATTATGGAGGTGACTATGAAGACATAGACTTAAGTCATAGGTTTCTTTACACGAATGGATTCCAAACATCTGTTCCCTTTTGTGTTTATGCTCATTTGACAGTGATACCAAACATCTCTGTATGAAGCAGAATACAGCCCAAAACATACCTCATCTTCATACTGTGGTGAAGCCACCAAATATTAAAAGGACTACTCGGCTCACCTGACTCTAAATATGAAATATGTAACCATTTAATTGTCATCCAGTTACTAAGTTTCCTTTGTATACCCAGGCATCTTGTAAAAAAATTGTTTAAGCATATTTATATATATATGTGTACATAAATATGAATAAATATGTCTAAAAAATAAAATATTGTCCACAGAGAAAATAATCTTCTAAAGGATAAGTCTACCTTGTTTTAGAGGATAGCACGGTAGGAGACGGAACTTTGTTTTAAAATGGCTATTTCTTCCTACTGACTGTAAAACTAAAACGGGGTGGACAGCTTTGGGTAAGTGCCTAATTTCTAAGTGAAATAGCACCAGTGAATCTCACAGTTAGTTTCTCAGTTGCTCTCCTTAATTTCACTAAAGGTTTCTTGACTTTCTGAACACTGAAGGGAAGGGGAAAGGTAATGGGGCCTTCATGTGTTTATGGAGAACATCAGTCATTCAAAATTACGATTACAGACAAAAATGTTTCTAAATGTTAATGTAAGTACAATACTGTAAGTACTGTAATGGAAAAGTCAAAATGTGATTTTAAATTTGAGTAGTCAACACCAAATACTATTTAAGAAAGATTGTTAGGGTTGCCAACAACCCAAGCTGTAACTATTATTCACCCCCTTTTATTCACAAAATTATTCTTTCACAAGTCTCTTGAAAGTTTAAATTACAATACTAGTGAATATGAGTTTCCCCTTTATATCTAGAAGGGCCAAATTGGTCTCCAAGAAGTGCAAGAGAAACTATTTTGCCCAATAGTTCTTGAAAAGTTGTGTTGCTTGTCACTGTAAAGCTTTGAACAGTTAAGGTAATTTAAATCTAAGGGGATTTGATGTGCACCCAGTATACTAAATGTGTTAGCCTGAGGGTACCATGAAAAATAGAATGAAAAATGGTCTGTATGCATTTGAAAATATGCTGTATTTAAATATTCGTAACTTTAAATCTTGTTTCTTTTGGGGCTTTATTGTCTATCCTCTCGTGATGAATGGTATAGGTTTGCTAAGTTTGATGTTTCCAGTTTCAGCCATTTGGAGTTAGCCAAGCACAATAATCCCAAATGGAACATATGGAAACATCACTGCACTTTTTTTTTTTTAACATACATAACTTGGAACTGGATCAGCTGATGCAACTCAAATGTTTCAGACAAAAAACACCATTGGCCTGAGACCAAGACTAGGAGATGCAAGAGTATAGAACACATGTTGGAAAAGCTGTACACGTATTATATTACAGAATAAATATATGAGACTTAACTCCTTTATTGCTCTTCTGAATCACAATTTCATTGATGCTACACTATTTTTGTATAACTGTATGTAGGATTAGTCAATATAAAACTAATTCAATGAGGTCACTGGTATATTTGAAGAAATATAGGCCCAGCCATATCTAACAAGAAAATTACGAAGAAAAGAATTCACTTGAAAACAGAAGTTGGACGTCTGAGTATAATTTCACCAAGAACTAGAGTTCAGAGAGAAAGCATAGTCAGACATCTAAAGCATTCCAAACAGGTTTCATTAAAAAAAAAAAAAAATTCTTATTCTATTCAAGAGAATAGAAGAAATCACACTAAACAAGCACTCAGGCTTCAGGATTGGTCATGACTAGACAGCAGCAAAGAAATTGGTTTTGTCAATGCCGTCAGTTTTTGAACTGAAGACAACTGGTTTTTTGTTGTTTGTTTTGTTTTTTTTCAGGTGGAAGTGATCAATAATATTCTGATAGATTCACTAATAAAGGAGAAAACATTTCTAACCCTAATCAGAACTATGATTCAGCATGGAGATCCTTGTGCAATTCAACCCATTTGTCTGCAGGTCTAACTATTATTATGAATGCAGTCAGAAGTAACAATATCTTCTATCTAATTTACTAACTTCAGTACAGCAGATTATCTCTTTCAGTATTGCACCATGAATAGGGAAGGTGGATTTCTCCTTGGTTCCTAAATTTGCTTGTGAGCATTGTTTGGTGAAATTGTCAGTAGAATTTATTTCTTATACTATTTTGAAATCTCCTATAAAGTTATTTGTGTCATACTCGAACTCTACGTGTACGTGAATACGAATCAAGGGGTTATTTCATTATGTGTCTTCTGGGTTTTACATGAGAGAACTAGTAAGATATAATCACTAAGGAGCTTAATGAGGGAACCAGCTGTGAGAGATCATTACTGTAGTGACCTGTAGCATGAGGTTAGAGAGAGAGAGCAAGACAAAGAAATTTCATCCCATTTAACTGTAGTTATAGAAGAAAGAAACAGTTTATGTATTTGCTGCCTTTTTAGAGCATCTGTCTGGTTTTTAAAAAAAATAATGAGGTTTGCCAAAGATACTGGGGGGGTTTTTTGGGTTCATTTTGGTTTGCTTTGCTTTCCTTTGGTTTGGTTTTTTTAAAGGTAGAAACAATAGCAAAAGCTGTGAAGACTGATTCAGTCCTTGATCAATCATAATGCACAAATAAGAGCAGCTAACAGGAGTTCAGTGTTCATTTTTTTTGTGAAAACAATACGAAATGCAAGTATTGTTAACAGTTTTATCATGTTATCCCAATCTTACGAGTGCCTGCAAAACCTGGCAGTTAAAGGGTTAAAGTTTATGCCTGACTCAATCATATGTCACTTCTCTTTCACTTCTTAGATAGACTTTGCATTTTTTTTTGTTTTCTGCTGGTTTTATACAATAATTCACTGTAAGTCATCTTACAACTGTTTTATAATTTGTAGCTAAAAAAGGTCACTCACAAAAGATATTCTGTTTTCTGTGAGGCTAGGAGTCAGTTGTTATTTCTCAGGTATATTTCCAATTCCAAAAGACAGAAATATTTTCCAAGTCCGATAGTTTAAGTCCACTCAGTTCTTCTACATAGTTCCTCAAAATTCCACATGTAGCTAAGACTGGGGAGATGGGGAGATAACTCAGGCAGTATTTTCAAAAGCCAATATTATAGTAGTGGCTATTGTCTCAGTTTAAAAAAAAAAAAAAAAAGCTGTTAGTTAGGGGAAGAAACTACCCAGTTATTTATTATTTATATATAATTATTTATTTATTCCTTATTAATTTCCTGCAGAGATAGTTCATGCAATAGCATTGTTCAGTAAGGGTTTGAACTATACTGTTAAAGCATTCAGGGCACTTAGAGATGCAAATAATTGTGTTTGCTTAATAAAGGCTCCATGGAAAATATATAAATGTGTACAAACATGCTGGTGTGCAGGCCATCCTAATTTCTAGCCTCACCTTTGCTGTTTGCAGAAGTGGCTGGTTAGAGGATTCAGCTTTTTATCTGAGATTAAAATTTAAGGTTCTGGGAGGCAAGACCTCCTGAAGTAACTGTGTCTCCTACCAAGATAATCTAAAGGCTTCTGCCCACCCTACACAGTTGCCTGAAGCTGTGCAGGCAGTAACTGTTTCTGGAAGGATTCAGTGATACTGAACATCCTCTGCTGCTCAAAGCAGGAGTTCAGTGCAGAAATGCAAAACTACTTACAGGAAATTATTACGTTTTTTCTGTACAGGGCCTCAGTTCAAATTTTACATACAAAGAATGGTGAAAATATGAGAAAAATAAAGACCTCTTTCTAAATAAAATATGCTTTTGGTTGGATCAGAAAAGGAAATGGATTTCCCACCTTTTGGAGATTTTCAAGAGAAAAAAGAACAAAAGTATGTGGATAATCTGATATTCCTCTCTTTAACCCTAAAATCTTTTAAGCTTTTCGTAAAGTAGATTAACAAGTAAACCTCTTTGAAATAAAGCAGTGCCAAATCATTTAATTCAGAACTGAAAAACCTAAGTTCAATTTCTATTTTCTCTCTAATTAATATATTTATCATGTAGCAGGTCGAAAAGAGGAATTTATTTATTGGAAGTTTTTCAGTGAGCTGTGGAACTGAGCTCACTTCAGAAACAAGAAATCCCACTTCCAATCAGTAATCATGATGAGGTAAAGACATTTTTGACATATGGTGTTGGTGTCACAATCACTTACATATTAGATAGTGTTGATTATATTTAAGTATATCCAAAGGATTTTCTTGTTAATGGTCATGGAGATGCAGGACTAGAACTCAGGCTTCAAGAATGCCAGATAATTTTTTTGTTAGTTGTTGTCCTAGACATCAAAGTGGTTTGGACTTTGGACTTTGGATGTGAGAGCGATTTAAGTATATAATGATTTACATTCATGTAGGAAAAGGCTCCTTCTTTCTTTTAATGGAATCAGAAGAGCAATTGACCTACAATGCATTAATGTGTCAGGTGTGAAATGTTTGCAAGCTGGGAGTTTGACATTAGGTACCTTAAAACATTAGCAAAAAATCACGCTTCTTTCCCAGACAGCTGAAAAATCAAACAAGGCTGATTCTGGTGGTATTATAGAAGGGTTGCTCATATATTTGACATAATGAAGAGAAAGCGTATAAATGATGAACAGAGTTTGTGAATACTCATGTAAATAGACAGTGAAATTGTACAAAATATCAAGTTTAACTATCTTATGGGATCTCCTTCAGGTGGAAGAGGAATTATCTTCCCTGTGAGACTGATTTTATTTTTTCTTTTCTCTCATACATACAAGGAAAACAAGGAAAATGAAAATTTAAGAGTTTTTTTAGAAATATAAGTTAAAGAACACTAACAGAAAACCATTGACTCAGAGTGTGTGAGTTTTACTGTGCAAGTGTGAAGTGTCTCCTACAAAAACTCAATGAAGGAATGGATGTTTCAGTGGCCTGTCCTCATCTATCTGTCCACAGTTTGCTAGATAAAGACTGTTAATATCACATTAACCCATAATATTCCAGACAGAAAATCCTGGATGATATGTTAGGAAAAGAGACAATTTAATTCCCACAGTCCTTGGTTGTGCTTCTTGTTTTCTTTATGTATACATTTATTTTTTTCTTTATTGTTTGTTGGCATAACATATAAGCTAAACTGAAGTGCATTAACATGTGGACACACCAAATAGCTTCCAAAACTTACTTCTAAGAAAGAGTTCCCCATGATATTAAGGAATCATTATCCAGACTCTTTCATATATTCCCAAGAAATTTGCTTCTACTTGGACTAATTTGACTTTCCTGTTTTCTAAAATTAAAAATGTTTCGTACAAATACGCTTGGTCCACACTGCAGTCTGCTCTGTAGATATGTAGTGAACATCTTCTCCAAGCTAACTGAAGGAAAACTAGACTATTTGATGATATCTCACTTTCTCCATGCCCAGCATCTTAGGAAAGGCTGTTCTTATGTATATTTTTTCTTAGCCTTATTTATTTATTTTTTTATTTATATGAATATGTAAACTTGATTTCATACAACATTATCCAGCCTGGCTTCTCTTAGACGAATAGAACAATGCTGGTGTTTGCGAGGGGAAGAAGAGGGGGGGAAGGATGTGGGAATGCTGAAGGAACAGGGGTCTGTAAGGAAGAAAAGGGTCCTGCTGCTTCGTAGGCAGCCCTGCTGGGAAATCTCAAATCAAATTCTTTTGAAAGGAAGTGTTATTAAAAGTAACTTTAATCCTTCCAGCCAGACGGCTCATAAAAGCATACAATTAAGTCAAACAAATGACAAGAGCACTCTCTCTCCTACCTGTTTCCCCCTTCAGAGAGTAATTATTGCAGGGTAGTCTTGTCTCGTTTTGTGCAAATAGCAGTGGAGTGCTTGAATGAGGTGCCAGTTTCCCCCTCCCCAACCCAACCCCTCCTGTTCACTCCTACCAACACTAGCCTGGCTAACATGCACAACCAAGAACAAAGGGGTGAATTTCAATATTTCCTCTTTGTGCAAGGTTAATTGAAAATCAAAAAGTCACTTTTCGAATGTCATATTAGAACTGTTAGTGCATCAATTTTCTTCAGTTTCCTGTTACTGCAGGAGAGCAGAAGAGGCAGAGGTATGCATTTGCATGGGAGTTAATGAGGGGAGAAAGAAAGAGAAAGAGAGAAAGAGAAAGAGAAAGAGAAAGAGAAAGAGAAAGAGAAAGAGAAAGAGAAAGAGAAAGAGAAAGAGAAAGAGAGAGAGAAAGAGAAAGAGAAAGAGAAAGAGAAAGAGAGAGAGAGAGAGAGAGAAAGAGAGAAAGAGAGAAAGAGAGAGAAAGAGAGAGAAAGAGAGAGAAAGAAGGAAGGAACTAACTATCTTATTTCAAGTAACCTTTACTTCAAGAAAAACACTGGGGGCTTTTTTTGTTGCTTTTTTTTCCCCCTGATATTTTCTAATTTGGGACCAGATTTAAAAGTATGTGAGGTAAGCAACAATCTGTCATGGTGAAATGTTTAGGTAGCAAATGAAACAAATGTCAATATTTAGCATTCATCACTTCCAGTCCATAGTTGTTTCCTGCTATTATTAACAAGCAGGTGAGAATGATAAATCCAGTTTCTACACGTTTCATAAAGGGCTCAAAAATTATGGGGAATAATCACTCTATTTTTCTGCTGTGGAAAATTTCTGAAATTTTGATGTTGTTTTCTTTTTTGATGATAAATTGTTCAGGTCTGAGATAATTAGACATTAGACTCATTAGACATTTGCAAGGTGCCTTGTTCACCTGGGGTCTCCATCTCTATTAGAGGTTTTATTTGCTGCTTACACAGAAACAGTTATAAACAATGGTAAAACATATATTAGTGAAAGTCATCTTTGTGATGTGGGCACACCAATTTACATATTCTATATGAATATTTCAAATCAATTCTGTACCATGTAGAAAGCTGTGAACATCATTGTGGTAGTGGAGATCACTTTTTTTCCAAGGGCTACAGTGGATTCAGACAGCTTCCTATTCTTCATATGGAGTCAAATTAAGTAATTGGTGGCTACATTAAAACAAAGAAAAGATGCTACTTTCACACCATATCCATTGCCATCATTTCTTGAATTCAAGTATTTTCATTATCCTACTTTTACACTGAAAGTTACATGAAAATTTTTCTTTTTTGGCTGGAAATTGTACAGGGTTTAATACAATGAGAGAAACAAAAAACGACTGTAACTATTGTTTCACATTGTGAGTTCTGCTGCAACTCAAATTGTCTGACTTCTTCATACCACTTTCTTTCAGCAAAAGCTGGGTAAAGTCTTTAATGAAGTTTAATGAAAACAATCCTCTCCTTCTTGTTGTGAATTTCCCCAGAGTACAAGACTTTTAAAGATGAAAATCTCTGTCCTAACCCAAAGCTTACTAATACCAATTGAACTCTTGCTACTAAAGTTTAGAACTGTTCTCTAGCAAATACTTTGTTATCCTAACTCTTTACCACATATCTTTCTCATATATTTACTGTGGATTGGCAATAAGAAATTCTGTGCAGAAAAAGATAGATTTAGGCCAAAATTGCCACATGAGATTTTTATTTCTGCACATTACATCTGCCCCCAAATTTGCATTCCCCTCATTGCTTAGATAAGGGTTTCATACAGTCCTGCTTTACCCATCAAACAGGTTTCACTTGTTCTCTCTCACAGATGATTTTGTTGCCGTTGCTGTATTCAAAGTGTGCATTTAATCCATCCAAGTTTGCCATCTCTAGTGTCAAATGCCTCTGCTTAAGCTGCGTAAATGCTCAGTCATGCCAGACTTGAAGCTTTCAGTCCATTTCTGAAACCAGCTGTGACCCATTACTGAAGGAGAAGCATTTGCTTCCAAGACTGCTCACTGCGAGGAGCATATACATACTTTTAAGGTTTGTCAAGACAGTAACAGGTTGGTGGGGTTTTTTTCCCTGTATTTTTTTAAAACCTTTTTAATTTTGTGTAGACAGTTCTAAAAGCAGCTTCCTAGGGGCTGTCTGATCACACAATCCTCTTAGTCTTTCTTACTCTGTAGGAGGGCCATCATATTTCCTGCTCTCAGTCAGTAGTTGGCTTTTCTCTCTCCCCTTTGTGTAATGACTGGAGTCAAGAGGCCAGGACCTTACCCACCTCCAGAGATGATGTTATAACTCAAACTTTAAAATGAGATTTTTTTTTTTTTCTTTCTCTTCTCTTTCAGGTCACACTTTTCAAACAAAATCTCCATTCAATTCTACTCATTAGAAATATTTGAAAGAATGACTTTCCATTTATTACCTTGGTCCCAAAACAATTCATTTATTTTCTGAAAATGGAAAATAAGTCCTTTCATTTCAGCTTAATTTCTACATTCAGTTTTGACACAGTTCCCAGTTGTTATTTCTGTTTTAGTTCAGCTTTCTACGTAGCAACACCATGAAAGCCTACATCTAGCATGAAATACATAATGTTTCTGATTCTTAAAAACAAATCAGATAAACTTTTGCACTGAAAACCTTGCATAACAAAGATGCAGGCAGTGGCTGTAGGACTCCTACATTATCATTAAATGATAGAGAAAGGATTAAATAACAAATCTGAGCTCTCAGCACAGGGAAAGTGTTCCGGTTGCCTACGTATTTTGCACTTGTGGTATGACACTGGCCCAACAAAGAATACATTTTGAAAAGCTTGTGTACATTATATTGATAGCATTTGTTATATTATTCTGTCTCTTATGCTACTTAGGCTAAAGGTAAGGGCAACTTTGGGTTTTTTTGGTTGTTGTGGTTGGTTGGTTGTTTTTTTTCATTTTCCCCAAAGTTTGTGGTCACACATTAATCTGAACCTTTTAAGTGAATATTGAAAATTGAAACATCTTTATAAAATAGCAGATTTCAGAGACAAGAAGAAATGGAAATGAAAGTTTGTGTTGTTCATGTAAGTCGCAAGGATGGGCGAAATCTTTTCATGTGTGTTGATCTCAAGATGGCTATGGGATACTAGACGGCTATGGGATACTTCTGGTGGGCCCTTGAAAAGTTTAATATA
>JAYRBT010000093.1:65808502-65822794 GCA_036023395.1 Myiotriccus ornatus
CCCTTTTTTACCTGGAAAGGACATCCAGAAGCTCATAAACCTCCAGGGAAAGCAACCAGGACCCTTCACTCCTCAATAGGGTGTTAATATGACAAACATAATCTTTTTGTCTGCTAGGTGCTTAATCTGCAAAGATGTAGGAAACAAAATCTGTTTGTTCAGTATGTAGATACTGAGAGAATGAAATGTGTTGGGGTTTTGTTTGGTTTGTTGTTTGGGGTTTTTTTCCTTTCCTCTGTAATTGTGGATCAATTGATGTGAGGTTGTTGGGTTTTTCATGTTGCATTCACTCAGGGACAAGACCAAAATAGGCCTTGAGTCTATACTAAAAATCTTCTTGAGTCACAGATTGTCCCAGAGGCACAATTATTGCTCGTTAAACTCAATTTCAGGTGGTAGAATGAATGACTGTAAATAAATTGTCTTAGTAATAAATATTAGACTGATAAAATATAAAGTGCCCTCTGGACATTTAAATAATTAATGCATTTTATAAATTTGTATACTTCTGTAGCAAAAGTTGGCTCCCAAAATATGGTCCTTGGGAGTCAGAACCAATATTCACCCAGACTAGTAGAACAAGCAGAACCCTACTGGAAGCAGCAGCCTACTAATGAAATGACAGGAGTGAAAGCACTGCCAAGGGCCTTTATTGTGAATTAGAATAAAAGATATTTACAAGAATTTTCTAGAGTCACTCTGACAAATCTATTTGTTTGGGTTTGGTTTGTTTTGATTTTGAGTTCTTTTGTTTTTATTTTGGTTGTTGTTGTTTCATGGTGTTTTTGTTTTGGGTTTCTTTTTTGGTCCTAGACATGTCTTGAGTAACTTGCCAGGTTGCAGTTGTGTTTCTCACTCTAATTTTCTCATCTAAAAAATCAAAACCAGGATTCCATAGGATTCTTTCCTCTTTCAGTAAAGTAGGTAAGTTTAAACATTGATGGTAGAAGTAGATAATCTTACTGGATTACTAATTTAAAAAAAAAAAAAAAAAAGTTACATTTGTAAACTTAAAGTTTAAAGCTGCAATTGAAATAATGTTAGTTTAGTATTCACATTGCAGATTTGGAAACTGAGGTTTAATATGCCATGTATGCATGATGAAGATGTTGGTCACCTTGAAATAATTATAAGAATTTTTCCTTGAGATAATTACTAGATATTGTTTCCTATATTCGGGTGTTCAGCTCTCTTCAGATCTTATGCATCCTGGGGATTTGTTCTGTGACTTTCCTAAGGAACCAAGACTTTGAGGATGTGTCCTGAACACTTTACTCTGTTTCCCAAGATAGAAATATGAGAGAAAATGTGACATACAGACTGAAAAGAGCTATGGCTGATTTCTAAACATGCTCAAGACATTCTGCATCAATTTGGAGATATATCTGAATAAAATCTGTCCTGAAGATCAGAAACTAATGTCATAGTCCAAGGGCAAGTATTCAGAGTACTTCCAGCAAACCACAGAATCCTAGAATGGTTTGGGTTAGAAGGAACCTTAAAGATCATGTAGTTCAGACCCCTCTGCCATGGGCAGGTACATCTTCCACTAGACCAGGTTGCTCAGGGCCCCATCTAACCTGGCCTTAACACTTCCAGGCATGGGGCAGCCACAGCTTCTCAGGGCAACCTGTGCCAGGGTGTCACCATTCCCACAGGAAAGCATTTCTTCCTAATATCTAATCTCAACCTATTGTCTTCCACTTTTAAGCCATTCCCCCCTTGTCCTGTCACTCCATGTCCTTGTAAATAGTCTCTTCCCACCTTTCTTGTAGGCACTCCACTGTTCCTATGATCACATTATAACAGGAATATAAATGGAATTGGAACGATTGCTTCTAGCAATAAGTGAAGCTCCCCAGTGGTTACATCTTCTAACTCACGCAATCATATTTACATGTCCTTCTATGCAAACCAAAATCATATTCCCAGAGAAGAAAGTCATTGCCATCATGAGTCTGCTGTCTAAAGGTGATCCAAAACTTCCAGTCTGTACCATTAGAATGCTTGGTCTGTTCTTTCCAGATCAGTGTGCTGAAGAAGTGAAGAAATATTTGAAGAACTGGAATAATATTGGTAAAGTTACTGGAGTCATCCTCAGAGGAAAAGCACAATGTGTCTCAACAACCCCTGACTATCTGCTGATATAAATATTCAGAGTATGAGTACTGACACATCAGTTTCTGCCCTTGGCCCTGCTCTGGGCTTTTAGATCAGTAGTGGAACTTTTGACGTGGGTCAAAACATTGCCTTTGCTATAGGACATTTTCTGGCCCTCTCTGCCATGAGTAGAAAAACAGTTCTCCATTTTTGGCATTTTCAGCATTGTGTATCACTAAAGATAGCTTTTAATGAATACTTCTGGTTTCTTAAAAAAATTAAACATTACACACAGAACACTAGTTAAATAACTAGTATACACAAATAATAGCTTATAATTTTCTAAGGATCATATCAACTATGGTGTTCATTCACTGTAATCCTCTCTAGATATAATTTTGGTTAATGATATTAAGTGTTTTCCCACCTTTTTTTTTCTCTCATTTAACTTTCTGAGTTTCATATTTGTTCCTAACACCCACATTTATGTATTCCAAATATTTTCTGTAGAAGCATTCTGTGTAATTTTTCCTCAATAAATTTCTATTCCAGATACAAACAGTTTCTAATCTATTAATAAATATACTGCTGTTGGTTCCACTAAGGATGCTATTCATGTTTATAAGTATTACGGATAAAAAACAGTAACACTTCAGAAATCATCAGAAAATTTTATTATAGTGATTATAATTACTGATTTTTCTTGATCTGTTATAAAAATGTGGTATATTTCAGTTTGGTAAGACTTAGGTGACCCTAATTCTGTGGTTTGTTCAGAGGTCTATGTTCTTTGAATTCATTTCACTTCTGTGAAATGTAATTGGAATCACTGCTCATTTGGCTGTGATGTGGTCAGCACTCATTGCAGCTACTACAAATTGCACACTCCACCCATACTTTAGGATTATGCCGGGTATCACTGTTCCCTTTATCTTTCACACTCTATTTCTAAGCTAAAGGCATTCAAAAGAACAGTCAACAAATAAAGAGAAGTTTAAAGAGAAATGAATTTACCTTTTTGTCATCAAACAGACTCTGAAAACTAATCAAAATTTTATGTGTTTTACCTCTAAGGGTCTTTTGCTTTTTCTATCAAAGGGAGCTCTTGAATTTAACTGCTGGGGATTAACCTTCAATTAAGGTTTTCTTTAAACTCTCTATATTTATCCGTAATTATGAAGTGTGGGCATAGAAGCAAAAAGATATGAGACAAAAGAGAAACTGAAGAGTTGTGGATGAGTGTTTCAAAGCTGTGCTGGCTGTCCTCTGAAGTGACCCAAGGCATGTTAGTTCATTCAAAATTGCTTTAATTTTTATGCCATCTCCCGCGTTTCTGCAAGACTTGTCTGGGGAAGTGAAAGAGAAATCTATTGCTGCTTCAGGATTTGGCATGACTGTTATGCTACTTCTCTCATACGGGTCTCTTAGCAGATTTCAGATTTTTCTGTGGTTTGTTTTGTTTTTTATAATTTTCAGAGTTTACATATGCACTGTAGACAAAATCAGATCCAGTACTGGCAAGGTAGATCCCATTCCCTGCAGTGGTTGAAATTAGTCTCAGTGTCCAATTTGTGAATATACTGTTAAATGAGTGCAAGGACAGCTGGAATGGGAGTCCCTAGTTCATATGTATTTTCAAATAGTCTGCAGTAGAATTAAAGTAAACCCTTGATTATGCTGCCTGTATCTTTTATTTATCAGTTACTGTTGTCCTTGCCTCAGTTTTAGCCATCCACATGCCAGCTGTCTAGTTAAAACTTATTATTTGTGCCCCATTTAAAGTCAAAACAGAAAGATGAGCTCTCCCAAAAGATGTCTCACTCCATATATCTTAGACATCTAATTTAGCATTTAGCTGTCTCCATTCACTGGAGACAGAGCTAAACCAAGTGTCTTAGAAGTGTGTAGTTCTACATGTATAATGTTAACTAAAATTAATGTTAAACTTCATAGAGTTTAATAGAGTTCAATAATTCAGTTAAAATTATGAGATGTATAGAAATATTTTCACTGAATTCAGTGGCATTTGTGATTGGACCCTATGGATTTCCTAATCTTTTCTGTATTATTTTTATTTTCCTTAAGTAATGGAAATAAACTTTCCTTAAGTTTATGACAGTGTTGTTATGTGTTGGACTTCTGAAGATATATATACTGAGGTCTTTTTTCCACAGACTTTTTTTTTAAAAAAACTTTCTCAAGAAAAGTGCTTGATTTTAATCAAAATTTTCTGTATTTTACTAAAAAATTTTCTAAGCTTTACTTGGATATTGCTGTTTTATTACACACAGCTGTGCTTTCTGCAGATATATAGAGACAAGTAAGAATAAATACTTTGATACCTCAAGATGCATTTCTGCCCAATTTAATGCCTCATCTCCAAATAACCTCCACAGAAAATTATGAAAATATGCCTTATCTTTTATAATATCCAGAGCAGGTAGATATTTAAAAAATTCAACAGACCTATTTGAAACAAAGCCATTTTTTTAAGAAATATGAGGGTTTATTTCATCATTTAGACCCATCTTGGAATTAATCAGAGATTTCTATCATAGAAACATTATGATGATTAAAAATAGCTGAGTATTTCTAAATACTTGCAGATGGCTTTACCTTCTAAGTCCAGAAAAAGAAGAACACATCAGTTGATTTTGTGGCATATTTCTTCATTTCTTTAATGGCTGTTGGGTTCTTCTTTAGTCAAAACTAACCATACGTAAAGACCCTGATACCTCAGATACATGTCAACAGACAAATTTATAGAAAGAAAAACCAAACAAATAATGAAACTTTCTTAGGGATTAACCTTGGTGGGAGAAAGTAAATTCTGGCCATATTTTTATTCCAATTTAACAGTGAAATCTTGCTTTACTTCTGCTATCTGAGTTTGGAAATATTTTGCATAATCCAGTTCAGTATCTGCAATTGGTAAACAAATCTCGAATTTTCAGTTGTACAGAATCCTAATAACTCAATAGCTGAAGTGAAGTCTAGAAAATAGTCTGAGTTCCTCACAAATATGTATCCCTGGAAGTCTGTGAGATGGAAACTTGTTAACAACTCTCATAGCATGAACTGGCTTATCACTTCAACTGGAGCATTACTTTTTCTCCTCCTTAAACTGAGTTAGTGAACTCCGTGTTCATCGGTGTGACTGCAATTCAGGTCAAAAATCTGAAGCTTCTTTTGCTTTTTTCATGAGGATCACACTACAGCTCTTCGTTCTGTAGCTTGTAAAGAGGAGAGGTAGGTAGTCAGAATACGTAGGCAGTGTTATGTTTCTATTTGATTATAAAAGCCAAGGTGGAATGGCTCTTTAAGAGAGAGTGACTCAGGAAATCAAGGCCATAAACTCCAAATATGTCCAAATACAACTCTCTATGCCTATTTTTTTTCGTCAACAGATACCAAAACTTAACGCTTAACTAAAACCCATAATTGGAAAACAAGGCATAGCAGAACAAAATGGCAAAAACCCCTGTAATTTTTCAGTCTCGGATTTAATTTGAAATTTAATTTGTTGTGGGATATTGGTACAATCCATGGTAAAGAGGCAGCAGCTGCAAACTGCATTTCAAAATTAGAAAAATGTTCTTGAAAGCAATGTAGCACTGAGAACAGGAAAGTGACTTGACTGTACTGGAAAAGCAGACCTGGTGATAATAACGTGGTTTTTGTAAAATTTGGCCACAGAAATGTCAGCAAATATTTAACTGTTCCAGAACTACAAATAGGTGAAACCGAAGGGACATAAACTGAAAAGGGACACTTTTAGGCAATGCACATAATTCTATTTTTTTTTTTAGTGCTCACTTCTTTTTCAGACTTGTAAAGACCTAATTAAACCACCTGTTCAGCTCCCTTTTTCAAGGCATCTATAGTAGCTGGGAAGTAAGATATGACAATCTCATGTCAGAGGATGCTTTAAGCACAAGTTCACTCTATAATCAAAGGCAATTGGCTTACTTGATTCCAGGTAGCTTGTATCTCCAAATCCTGGCTCAGAAGTTTGACTCATGTTTTTTTTGCTGAATATAATTCCAACGGGGAAAGGATAAAGCCCTAACTTCCTTTGCTGGGATACAACTACATTTCTGATCCAGGACTGTATTTCTAAGTGAAATATTGATTTGTGAAATCTGGACTGACCTCTGCTTCTTCTTAAGCTACTCTTCAGTACAGGATAAAAAGGTGGAAACCAGAGATACGTTGCAAAGGAGGTAGCAAGGCTTGGTTGTATACATGTGCTATCCCCTTGGTAAAAAAGATCAGTCATAAAATCTTGAACAAAACCACTGATTTTACCATTAAAGAGAAAGGACTGCATGGACAGAAGTCACGAAGAGCTTTGTGAAAAAAACCTACTTACACAACCATAACGAATTACGTGCTTTGTATTCATTAACCAGTTGGCATAGAGAGAAGACAGCAAACTTCCTTGGGAAATGTCTGCTCCTCAGACCATTTCAGAATTACTTTTGCTTTCCAAATGCATGGTGGTCTGCTGGTTTTGGCTGGGGTAGAGCTAATTTTCTTCATAGTATCTGGTATGGGGACGTGTTTTGGACTTTTGCTGGAAACAGTGATGATAATACAGAGATGTTGTCGTAATTGCTGGGCAGTGCTTGCACCAAGCCAAGGTATTTTCTCCTTCTCACACAGCCTCACCAACAAGGGTGTACAAGGAGATGGGAGGGGACACACCTGGGACAGCTGACCACAGTGTTATTCCATATCACACAGCATCATGCCGAGCATATAAAGCTGGGGGAAGAAAAAAGAAACATGGGGATGTTTGGAGTGACAGTGCTTGTATTCCCAAATCACTGTTACACATGATGGAGCCCTGCTTTCCTGGAGATGGCTGAGCAACTGTCTGCCCAGCGGAATTCGTGAATGGATTCCTTGTTTTAATTTGCTGTGCATTTTTTACTTTTGCTTTACCTGGGTTTTATTTGTTTGTTTGTTCGTTTTGTTGTTGTTTTGTGGTTTTGTTTATTTACCTTTTTGTTTAGCTGTTAAACCTGTTAAACAGCCTTTAATTCAACACACGAGTTTTTTTCACTTTTCCAATTCTCTCCCTCATCCCCATAAGGGGGAAATGAGCAAGCAGCTCTGTGGGATGGAGTTGCTGTCTGGTGTTAAACCACAGTAGGCAGATACAGTGAGTCTGTGGTGTTTTCCATACTGTTTATACTTTTCAACCTTAGAGACTGTATCGAGCCAATGCTACTTCACACAAACCAAAAGGATTTCACAAATCCCATGAGTCAGTGCTAACTCTGTTTCCTGAGCCTTCTATCAAGGGTGATAACTAGCACTGAAAAACCTGGATAAGAGATGTAAGCAAGAATTAGATGAAGCCTTAGACTCAAAGGTTAGTCTCAGGGTGACTTAGGCTCCTAAATTGACACCAAGGCAGGATTTAGATACCATAGGTTCAAACCAGAGGACTGAAAAACCTCTAGTCCATGTTCATGCAGCCTTTAGTTTCTCATTTTGTATCAAAGCCCTCCTGATTGCCCCTGAGAAGCTTTTGAGACTATTTAGATCTAACTTTTGTCTTGATAGAGATGTTTTAGCACTCAGCTCACAACCAGTTGCTTTGCCAAAATTGCTTTCAGATCAGAGAGCATGCCTGGAAATCTGACAAAACCATGATCCTTTTCCTCCCAAAATACAAATTTGCCTATTTTATTTAAAAGGAAAACATCTGAAACTATGGGGATTCGGATTAATTTTCAAGCCTACAGCTGGAGGCTGCCCCAAAGTGAAGGTGAAGCAAACAGAAAAGGGGAGTGACGATGAGAGGGGTATTTTCTGCCTTCTTGGTATTGTGACATTTTGCTGAAAATTTCTGCCTCATAGGCTATAGAGAGAGAAGAAATTTTTATTATTTTTTTTTTTTAGGATGTATTTTTTTGCAGTCTTTCAGCTTTTGACAATGGACTTGGTAGGGGTGGAGGCAGCTGTAATTTATGGAACACATAGGAAAACGTACAGAACAATATTGGAAATATATGACAAAAAGTGAAGAATCTGAAAATTTAGTATTACAATAGTTAGCCTCAAGTTTTTGTCCTCTAAAATGTAGTGAAGTTTCAGGGAACAGCTTGTATTGCATCCACACTTAAGGATGTGAGAAAGACGATGCACCAAACAACTCCTGGTTGTTGCATCCCCACCCACCGCACATTCAGAAGCTGGAAATCTCTCTCTCCCCATCCAATAGAGGCATCTACTAATGTTTCCCTTTGTGGGTTTGAACAGCAGCAAGGCTGAGGGTGTATCCCACAGACACAGGATCTGGACTGAAGTTTGCACACACGCTCAGTCTCTACTTTCACAAACACTCATATTCAGAGTTCTTCCAAGATGAGTGTTTGTTATGTAAGTTTCCTCCTACTCCTTGGTTGGTCCAACTTGAAGTCAGTTAAAGAACAAATGCATGCAATCACCCAAGCACCCTCACTGTCAGGGATGCCTTGAATATTAGCACAAGCTCTCATTCTACCTAATATCCATGGCCGTACCCCACACACCTCATTCATCACTGGCTCAGACTGTGAATCTTTGCAGATACAGGTGTCTTCCTACGCACCAGCTTGCTCAGCTGGAATTTACTTAGAGAGTTATACATACACACATGTGCAGGCATGGTTAACTGGGGAAAAATAAATGTATTTCTAGTTGCCAGCTTTAGGCCTCTCAGAGACACACCTGCATTCTGGCATACATATTGCACATACACACCATTTGACATACAGATCTATGAACCCTGTGACCAGTAGTCCCTCTCACAGTTAGCCAGACCTCTCTTACACATTGATCTCTTTATTTTGATACTTAGGCCTATGAAAACTGTGACCCTCAGACCCTCTGTCTGAGGCACTTTGATCTTGCAGTATTTATAACGAATTATAACGAACAAGATGCTCTCACAGGCTTGATTACACTCACCTACACAAACAGAAAAAATGAGACTTCACTAAAAAGGACTAACGGTAGCTATCCATGGAACAGATAATAACCATGGTCAGCAAATGAGAACAAAGAACACTGAGAAGTGCTGACAGGAGAATCTTGACTCCTCTCTCCACATTCAGGACTGCAGACCACCAGTGTCCATCATCTTAGCAGTCTAAAGTGTAGACTCACCCATTCCTGGCACTGAGAGACTTATGCCCTCAGACGACAGAGTACTAAAGTCCAGGTGAAGTACTAAGGTGTCTCGGGTGGATGTAAACTGTATGCAGCATTTCTACACTGATAACATCAATTTTCTCTTTTCAGTTAGGGAAAAAAGGAAGCACTTAGAGAGTGTGCTTCATCTGTTTCTATACTAGCTCTTTAAAATATCTCATATAGATTTCTCTGTAGTCACCAGTGTGATATCACCAGAGGATGATTCATTTAATGTATTTGTGCATCTGTCAAACCATGATACTCAGGAAATCTTTCTCTAGGGGTAACAGTTCTCTCATGCTATAAAGGAGACAAGAAAACTACCTCGGGTATAAAAATTCATGGTATGGTTATTGACAAGCAGGTAGTATATTTCTCATGCTGGATACCCATAACATTTCTTTCCAAGGATTGATTAGGTTTAACTTTAAAAGGCTGAATTTACACTGTAAGTTTATATTATTTTCAACCAGCGAGAGGTAATTAATTCCTCAACAGAGACAGCATATCTGGAAGTTTAGCTGTCTCAAGGAAGCATGTTTCCTATTCAGATAACTGTGTATCTATTCACCTTTAGGAATATTTATTTTATATGTAGGTATTTTACTTTTCCTGGCAGTAGGTGTACAGGTTGCAGTATGAATTTCCTATCCTGTTCAGGTGAGAAGAAAGGAGAGGTAAGACAAAACAATTGTATTAACTGGTTTCTTACAGACTATGATCTGGGTTGCTGAAATATTCAGTAACTAGCTTACAGTCACACACATCCTATTTACTACAATTCTATTGAATTTACCTCTTCATCAACTTAATTTTAATCTCCAGATTGTATTTCCTCCACTGACATTTTTAATGGATGTTTTATTTTGTAATATTATAAAGTCTCATAATTATGTTTCAGTACACATTACCCAGTATATTGTGTAAAACACAGCACTTTGCAAAAATGGGCCATCACTATCAGACTACATATTTAGAAGAGATATTAAGATCACCACTTTTTTTTTTAAATACTTTTTAAATTAGAGTATACAATAGTAAACAAGAAATTGGATTATTCAAAAATAATTGGTTCAACAAATATCCTCTGTTATTCTTTTCCCAGTACTTCCTCATAGGCATGAGCACAAAAGCAAAAAAGCCTTCTATTGATTAACTCATCAGACTTAAAAGTGGAGAGAATTACCTTTTCTAACATGGACCAAAACATTCCCTTGTCAATTATTGTAAGACAATTTTTCAGAGGCCTTGAGTGAAGCATATTCCAATGGAACTACAACCCCAAGCAGAAATATTACAGATAACTTCTAAATATTTTGCTTTAACTTTTGCATTATTTCATCAAGAAATCTCCCAGATATGTAGAAGATGGTGTCTTATACGTGTCTAAGAACATAGCAAATACTCAGTTTTATGCACCTTGCATATTGCCAGGTGTTTCACAGCTATTGCAAGTGATAGCTTTCTTTTCAGCATATCTTTATTTTATCTGCACAGCATTAGAGCATTCAAGACAGAAACAGTAAAAATATAGAGGTGAATAAACCTGTGTGACATGTATTAGATGGTTGAAAAAGTTCTTTGATATCTTAACCACAACATCAGTACTCACTTAACTACTCATGTTGTTAAGATTTAAGATGAAGTACATTTGTAATTATGTAATATATGGCTAAAAAAGTGATCCTGCAAGAGTCCAAGATCAACATGTATCATGAAAAAGAGTTCTTAAAAGAAACCCCAAGGAAACAAACGAAAAACCAACCAACCAAAAAACCAAATATGGTTAACTTTGAATAGCAACTTTTAACTCCTGTACAGGAAAAATATTCTAACCTTAGTCATATTTGCCACTTTATTGCAAACACATATCATCAAGTAATGCTTTGGTCCTAATGCTTTGTTCATTTTCACCTTTAATTCCTTTCAAAGTTTTGATGCCAGCATTACTTTCTACAACAGATAATTTGGAAATTAATTTCCTTTTTGTTCAGCTTGGTAGCTTTTACTTTTAATTAGGAAAGTCTGTATTAGATAGACTTACAAGAGTTCATGAGAATTTGAGCTCATGGAGATTTCCACACAAGAGCCTGTGTAACATAAAGATGGCCCTGCTGATGGCATTGAGTACGGAATCCTGAAATCTGATTTCTACTGCCAACTGTACTTCTAATCTGCTCTATGGCCTTGGGCATGTCATCTCATCTTCCCATGCCCTTAGCTACCTTCCAGTCCTCTACCTTTTCTCACTATTTAGGTTATTAACTCCCCGATGCAAGTACTTTTATCTTGCATGTTTGGATATGGTGTTTATCACAGCTAAAACCCTGTTAGTCCTCAATGCACTGCAGCAGCATTAAATAATTTCATCTAACCATGTGGAGTAATTAATTGTGAAGCTGGACGAATAATTCTAATCATGTAATGAAGAACATGGTCTCAGTAATTTTACAACAGTGTTGCAATAATTGCTATTTCCTTTACCACAACTGCAACAGGGAAAATTAGTAGCTGATGGAGATCCGTGGTGAAAAGATGGATACCAAGAGCCAAATTTCAAAATTTTCATTTTTTTTGCTCTGATGCTCACTGTCTCCTTTCCAAATTTCTCTTCCAGGGCTGGGAACCTGATAATTAATTCTGTGCTGTCTTTTGATATTGTGTGTTTAAAATGATCACTGTCAGCTCTTCCAGGCAGCATCATTCCTAGTGAATTTATGCAGAAATTTGATGAGGAACACCCTGGAAAGCATAGGGCCAGAGGAAAGGAATTGATAAGTGCTCTCATAACAAGTTTCCTGATGTCAAGATTTGCCTGCACAAGTTGTGTCCTCCACAGCAACCTGTTCTAGCTGACCTTATCTGAGTAGGCAAACAGGACTATATAATCTCAAGAGGGGCCTTCCAACATCATCAGTTCTGTGATTCAGAGGCTTTAATATATATTTATTAATGCCTAATAAATGACTTAATAATATGGGATATTCGCATGTTTCAAAATCATGATACCAATGTGAATTTTCCTGGATTCCATTGTGTCCTATTACACTAGCTTTCAGAGGAAATCTATTTCAGTCTGTAAGTTGCTAAGACTCAATTTTCCATAAAATGTAATTTCCTTGAGGGCTGCATAACCTTTCTAGGACTAGTTTTCAGACTAGTCTTTCTCCTTCCTTCTGAAAACCACTTCCTAGGCGCTGTTGCTGCTTTGTTACATTGATCTAGTATGGCCAGAATAAACATGTTTTATTCCTTTCTGGCCTTCCCCATTCCCACCTCTCACTTCTGATTTCCTCTACTTCTGCCCCCACAGTGGTGGAGGAGGAAAGGAAATACGGATTGTAGTCAGTTCACCACACGTTGTCTCTGCCACTCCTTCATCTGCAGGTGGATGACTACAACCACTCTTGCCCTGCTCCAGGGTGGGCTCCTTTCCTGGGGCCACAGGTCCTTCCAGGACCCTACTCCAGCACAGTCTTCCCACAGGCTCACAGCCTGCTTTGAGCATTCCCCTGCTCCAGCATAGGCTCCTCCACAGGTGGATCTCTGCTCCCCCACGGACCTCCATGGGGTGCAGGGGCACAGCTGCCCCATCACGGGCTGCACCACGGGCTGCAGGGGAATCTCTGCTCCTGCAGCTGGGGCACCTCTTGCACCTCATTCTGCATTGACCTGGATGTCTGCAGAGCTGTTGCACTTGGATAGTCTTGCTCTTCTTTACAGATGTTGTTTTCCCCCCGTCTTATATCTGTTCTCCCAGAGGTGCTGCCAGTGTTGCTGATGGGTTTGGCCTTGGCCAGTGTTGGGACTGTTTTGGAGCCAGATGGAATTGGTGCCATTAGATATTGAAAAGCTTTCAAGCAGCTTCTCAAACAAGTCACCCCTGTAGCCCCCCACAACCAAAATCTTGCCACACAAACCCAGTACACTGGTTTAGGACATTTTCAGGATATAATGAGGAACTGTAAAAAAGCCCTTCATATCTCCATAAAAACCAGTGAGTTCCACTTATCAGTCTCATATACAGTACCAGCAATTGTGTACATCTTAGCTAATCAATCTAGCTAAATAATCTACCTAATTAGATTTTCTTTATAAAGGGTGAAGCTGAGCAATTATTTGTAGCATGTGTCTCTTCAACCTATTTTATTTATATTCGTATGAGACGCTTAAACTACGTCTAGTTGAGTGAATTCAACTCTCACTTTGTTCTGACAGGGCATTTTATCCTTGCCTGTCTCCTTAGCTCTCTTATTGCCCCATCCCAATCAAATATCAAAAGAAACCATACCTGGGCTTCTTTTAAGGCTGTAGATATCCAAGGGTTACATGAGTGACATGGCAAAATACCAGCTTTCCTGTGATAAATACTACAGGTTTTTTGTCAGGGGAGGGAGGAATCAGGAGGATTAGGGAAAGTAAACTGAACTGTTTTGCACATAAATACCTATGTGTTTGTCTGGTGTGCTACAAGAGAGATTGCCTCTGGGCTGTTTTATGTGCCAACTGTTTTGGGAATTGTGTTTTGTTGCTGTTGTTTTTTTCCCTTTCCTCCCCTGTTTATGAATTATTGTAGCTTGTATGATCCAGCTTTGGGGGGGGTATGTGTCATAGTATTATTTATTTATTTGTTTGCTTGTTTGGCTTCTTCTCTTTACCTTATTCACCCCTTAGGAATGAGGAGACAGTGTAATGGCAACCACTGTGCACAAAGAAAAAAACCCTTGAGGACCCCAGAGAGGGTTATGGGGTTTAATGAAATCATTTGAATATAGTTCTTAGATATTTTTACACAGTAGCTATTCAGGGATAGGAAGAAGCTACTCTCTGTAAAAGAGAAATCTAAGAATTCCCAGGTGTTTCTTCCTTTTTGTCTCTTGCTCATGTGTATGAGCTATAGGTAGGCTGACAGAAATTAATTTTCCACTTTATCACTGCCTGAGATAATGGATACAAATACAACTGCAGGTCCCCCCCATATACCATTCCCAGACTAACAGTGCT
>JAYRBT010000093.1:65824978-65837606 GCA_036023395.1 Myiotriccus ornatus
CAACTAATAGTAATTGTGTGGGGGGTGTAAAAGCAAATTGACCCAGGGCAAAACCACGACATTTGAAGATTAGAATAGACAGAAAAACTATTCAGACTCGTGACTGAGTCTGAAAAATGTAAAAGCAATAAGAGAGAGAACTGCTTTTCTAGTGATGTTGTATAAGAAGCTAGTCTCCACCATTTCAAAATTTTTAAGAAACATTATCTTCCCAGGTTTTCTTCCAACTTAATTTAATCTAAACTTGACATAAACTTCAACATGCATTGAATTTGCTTGGCTAAATTTCTCTGCTTTATTCCATCAATTTTTGTGACTTCTAAAGCTGCAGAAGTAGCACACTTGATTTAAAATCAAGGATGTTATTAAAATAGAATCACAGACACACAAATCAAACCTTCAGGTAACTTGGAAAAAGTTTCCTATAGACACAATCGGTAAGAATAAAGACAGTGCAGATCTCAGCTTAATGACACCAAATTTACTGAAGATTAGCTTGAGGGCATGGTTAGATTTTTTGGTCAAGATCATGAGATACTCCAGACTTAATTAAGTCCTAATTAATAGGATCCCTAATTAATAGACCAAAGCAAGCACTAGCTATCCACATCCATGCTTTATGGGAATTTGCAGGTAGATTCACACCTGAACCATGCTGTCTAAGATAACCTCTATCAAGAACTTCAGTATAATAAAATCCAGTTGAACTAGTCAACTTCTTGCCTGAGTAATGGAATGTTGAAAATTCATTGCTATCAGGACAAAAGCTATGTGGCCACCTACAGCTTTCTGTCAAGACTTTAAAAGGAAATACCAACTGTGCTATAATAAGAAATCAGCTTGCCAAAACATTCCAAAAAGCAACAACTTCCAACTCACTGAAACTCTACTTAAGTTATTATACGCTTGAATGGCCCCTGGAACAACAGATAGCTGTGCAATTAATGCAAACTTTGTCATCCTTCTCCACCTCGTTTGTCTCTGCACAGGCCAGCAATGAGACCCCTTTAGACACAGAATTTGTGCAGAGCTCTGACAAACCACCTCGGTACGCAAAAAAAAAAAAAAAAAAAAAGCTGACGGGAACTGCAGGAAACAACGACCACGGCTGTAAACTATGTCAACCCCTTCCATATTCACAACTTTGGCTTTTGGAGTCAGTTTGCACTGAGGTGGAAGGATATACTCTTGACTGTTGCTATGTATCTGTCTCGGATGGAAGAATTTTCACTTTTGAGGAACAATGCAACAAAGTCAGAAGGGGAAAGCTTGCTTTTTTTTCATAGACTATTTCCTTCCTAAGATCTATCTTAGTGCCATGATATAGTAATTGGAGTTGGATCAGGAGTTGGACTCGATGATCTTGGAGGTCTTTTCCAACCCAATCTATTCTATGATCTATCATATGCCGGGTGGAAAAATTACTGCCTGAAGTTTCCTGTTCAGGTGAGAAGGTAATAGCAGATAAACTATTTTCTAATAAATTCTAAAAAAAATAAAAAAAAAAAATAAAAAAAAAATATGTATATAAAATTAAAAGAAAGCACACCTGTTTTTGTAAAATCACTAAATAAAGTACAGTGATGGAGTTATTTGAACAACTCAGTTTTGAATTACCCAGCTTTAAAACAGACATGTTTCACAGACTAATCACATGCTTTATTCAGTCTCTTCGTGCACAGCTCTTTTTATAGAACTCAATTTTGCAAATTACTCCACTGTGCAATTGACCTCACTTCTAGAAAATACTGTCTTTCTTAAATATTCTACCTTGGTCTTTTCAGTTTGAGGACATTATTCCCTATAATACCCTCATTAACCATCTTAAACAGTTCCTCCAGCAATTTCATGTTATCAAGTATTTATAGACAGTTATCATCATCTTTATTTCTTGAAAGAGGTTCATATAGATTTGCAGCTTCATAAGATTATGAAGCCAGAAGGGACCATTGTGAACATCTCATCTGACCTCTCTCATAACAGAAGTCATAGGACTTCCCTGAATTAATTCTGTTTGAACTAGAATATATCTCTTAGAATATTTTGATTTAAACATTTCTAGCATTAGTGAACCTACCAAAACCCTAAGTAAGTTGCTCCAGTGGTTAATCACTCTTCCTCCAAAAATATTGTTTTTTTTCTGGTCTGAACTTCTGCAGCACTGGATCTCAGTAAGCACAGTGTGTTTCTGTTACACAGATAACACAAGAATGAGAGTGGAGGGTGACGTAGATTTAATTCATGGGTGCTTTGCAGTCCAGCTTGGCGAAACTGTCTTGTTTCTGTACAAGGGGAAAAGGGCTTTCAGAAGGGCTAGATACATTCTGAATCACTGAATCATCATAGAATGGTTTGGGGTGGAAAGGACTTTAAAAATCGTCTAGTTCCAACTGTCCTGCATGGGCAGGGACACCGTCCAGTAGGTGTCTGCATGTTATTGATCCTGTGGCCTAATTCAAATCATTAGTATTGCTGGGACAAAAAAAAAAAAAAACAACCCAAAACCCACAAACAAACAAACAAACAAACAAACAAACAAACAAAACCAACCCCCAAAACAACAACAACAAAAACACAAAAACCCAAACAACAACAAACCAACCAACCAAAACCCAAAACCAAACCAAACCAAAAAAACCCATCCAAAACAAAATAAACAAAAAACTACCCACCTTTACTGATCTTGGGGTTCTTTTCCCTAACTGCAAAGAGAGAAGCATACAAGAATACTTAATGAAAAGCAGTACATTTCAGCACTGAGCAGGGCTCCAGAGATTCCATGTTGGCCTTCTTATCACTCCCATATTCACCCTTTCAGCAAGTAACCCAACCTCCTCTGCATCAGCTCACTTGCCTCCAGTCCGACTCACTAACCAGTCAGATGTGACTCAAAGACAGAGTAATTCATATTATGAAGTATTTTGTGAACTCTTCGTATATATGAAGTATTTTGTGAACTCTTAACAAAAGATGTAATGCAATATTACCTTTGCATGTAGTGAGTTTTCCTCTCCTGTTTCTGAAGTTTTTTGAGGTAATTTCCAATTGATGTTTCTTGATTGCCTGTGTATGAAAAGATCATAAAGAATCCAGAGTAATATCTATTTTTATTCTTATTTCAAGACCTTACCACGTGCCCTAGAATCAGGGGACCTGCCTGCAGTCATGTAGCATTACCTGCTGAAAAGCATTTGAGTGCTTCAAGAATGGACTAAAAATAAAGCTGGCACTGCAGCTGTAACACACAATGGCACATTTTGCAGCTGTATGTGCTTGTTTTGTACAACTCCAGATCAGGAATTTCATCCATTACAGAACATCAACTTGCTAAACACAATCATTCATATCCTAAAAAGTCACTCTCTATGTGAAGCTGTAATCTTGAACAAGCAGATGTAAATAAAATGGAAGTGAGCCTAATGAAGATATTGGTTTTCACAGAGATATAACTACATAAGAAAAGAAGGATGTTAGGAAAGGCATGATCAAGAGTGGAATCAAATTCAGCATTTCACTCTATGTGTGACTGCGATCAGGAAGAACTTGGGGCGCTAAAAGGAACATTTTGGAATTAAACAAACCCTTACTTCTCCCACTGGACAACTTAAGATCCATTGCCTGAAAGGGCTCTATGCTAGGGGAAAAAATACAAGTTTCTAAATGAATATAGATTAAAATGAACTTGTTGAATATTTTCACAAAAGCTGTATTTAAAATTAAAAGCTCTCAGCTTCTTTCAGAGAGTAACCAGTGATGTGATTTATCTACCTCAGTCTAACCTTTTGAGTCTACACCATAGATGGTCATCATCAATTTCTTGAGATTAATACAGGAAAATGGGCAACATCTGGATATCATTTATCCCATCGTAAGAGAAAGGTCTACAATAAATATATTGGTGCTAGTTGTGTCTTTCTCTTGACTGATTACAGGCAAGGTTTTAAACAACTGGTTCTGACTTAGATATGAAAGTTTTATATATCTGAGGTTAGAGTAGATGAATCCTGACATTAAACCAGTCTGAATATTTTTTATGCAGGAATAGAGTAAGAGTTCCCCCAAATTAGAAGAAATTAAGAGGCAAAATCTGATCTATTCTATTTAGTCTCCTACTTTCATACTACTAATTAACCCTGAGGGGGAAAAAAAAGAAAAAAATACAAAAAAAAATACCCTCTTCACTTTTGCTGTTAAGCACTGATGTGGTATGTGCACATCAGGTATTTACTCCATTCAGTCTAATAAATTATAGATCTGTGAAATCATCCCCTCTTCACTTGAAAAGCACACCTTGTAATTTTTCAGTTATAATGATTGGATTGCATATAAGGAGTGTGAAGGCCACACCCATTGCTAAAATTTACCACATAATTTAGAAAGCCTAACTTTTATTTGTTCTCCTTATTATCTACTTTGCTGATCTATATATGAAGCTACTAAGCAAAGCTAACTATTCTTAGTTAACAACCTGATTCACAAAAATTCAATTATTTCCCTTTTTTTTCCCCAAATATTCTGTGATTGATTAAGTCTCTTTATATGATTTTCCAAGAATATGCAACAAATTTTACTCTTTAATATATCCCTAAATTTAGAATATTTGCTTAATGAGTTTTTTTTGTGTAACTGGTCATTTTACTCTCTTTCTGATTAGCATTCATCAACTCAGACAAGATATTTGCAGTAAAAAAAAGAAAAAAATATATGAACAAACCATCCAACTACCAGTTCCTAGCTATATATCAACAATTAAAAGTTAAGTTCATCATCTTAGGGAGAAACGCAGGGCATTTTTGTTATGACTTCAGCACTGCCTGGGACATCGCCAACATAAAATGCAGTGATTTATATGTTGTTTAAGGCTAAATTTCATCATCTTCCAAGAGATTCAGATTACAAGTTCGTCATCTTCAGTATCTCTACTAGAGTCTTGTGGAAGGTGCTTCACAGGAGGAATCTGAAAATTATACAACATAACCACCTTGGATTGCTTAGGCCTGTTGAACCCTGGCTGAAGATGCTAAACCCAAGTCTTTTGTGAAGATCCCTGAGTTTCAAAAACTATTAATTTATTTTGGAATGAGGAGGAGTAAAACATTACCTCTTCTCATATTCTGAAACACCATCTTTTAAGAGAAGTTACTGGTTTTACAGACAAACACTGGAAAGCAAATTATTCTGCCTTGAAAAAAAAAACCAAAAGAGTCTGAAAAATTAATTTCTCCTTTGACACATACTGGGCATCCTGGGTGCTATGAATACCAATCTAATTCTAGGAAAGTTGTCAGTTCCCTCTCAAAATCAGTAAATTCAAGCTCACCACTATAAATGATGTTTTTGGTGCAACTTTACCAAGTCCCTTTGCAAGATGTGACCCTATTTTTTTTTTTAAAATTTTCATCTGTGAAAGAGAAACAATCAAATTTACCCACCTCACGTCATTTTGATAGTTGATGAGATAAACAGATAATGCATCCTCTCACAATTAAAAAAAAAAATTTTTTTTTTTTAAGATCTGTTGGGAGTGTGTCAATTAATATATCTTAGAGAAACAAGGAGAGAGGAAATCAAAATTCTCAGTCCACAAATCTCAAGGATTGTCTGTTAATGCCCCATGTGCAAACAGTATTTGATATATGTTCTTCCATCCCAGCCTAGTGGATTTTGCCAGGACCTCAGGGGCAAGAAATTCCAGATAATATTTACAGCAAAGAATATATGTAAGAGGGAAGGGAATGTGAGGGATAGAGCATATTTATTTAAGCTCTAGCCCATTTTCATTTCCAGGATTTTGTCTACATGCTTTACTGAGCTTGTGCTCAGAAATTAGACTGCTCTCTTTAAATCTTATACCCCTGCTTTGGCTTTGAAGCTGTTTCAAAGCTGGCAACCTGAATGTGGCACAGCCATGGGAGCATATTTTAAAGTGTCAGAACTAATACTAAGCTTTTCAATGTTGCAAAAGAAATGTAATTTGCTTTGAGGGCTGGAGTTATTATTGAGAAACATTGTTGTAATCCAAATTTTTCATTAAATCTGTCTCCCTCCTTTCCTTCTATTGCTCCCTCTTTCCCTCAGTCTCCCAACCACATGAACTCATAGATGCTTGTACTCACAGGCACACTCATGCCTTGTTCTTTTTCTCTCCCAGTCCCTCTTACACTAGAAAAAGAACTGAGCCTTGTGATTTCAGAGGGAAGTGGCAACTTGATTTAAATATGACATTATAAAGGAGAAGATAGTAATTCTGAAATCTTCAAGATATTATTTCATTTTTTGCTAGTTTTCCAAAATAAAATGGCATATCTTACTGCTTAAGCATAAGCCAAGTTGTGCTATAACACAACAACCTGGTTTATTGGATTATGTTTTCTTGATCCAATATTCTCAATGCATGAGACTTTGCATTTTGCATAAAACAAAATACTGATTAAGCATGCTGTGCCACACCCTTACGCTGTCAGAAAATGAGATGAAACATCATTAGTTTGCAATTCTCATTGACAATGAAGGATGAGAGAGAGAGAAAAAGATAAAGAAAAATTTCCCTGTAGTCAAGATAATCTGTTTTTCAGAACTTTGATTCTGTGATTTGTCCTTTCACCTCGGCATTTCAGGACCCTAAGTGGAAAGACCAGAGATAAAAACAATGTGGCAAATTTCCACCCGTGGTCTGTTACAGACCAAAGTAGTTTTTCCACTCAATGGCACAACATTCATCCTGCTTTGTCTTCTAATCATGACCAGTGTCAACGGCAAAGAAATAAGATCTTTGCACCATCTCTCTGTTCAGCTCCAGGACCTCGCGCCAGGACCGCCAGTGCAATGCTGTTGATGAACAGCTGGTGGCAGGAGGATTGTGCTCTACAAATGAGTCTACAATGATCTGCATTTCAGATGGGTTTGGATGTCATGTCAACAACTGCAGAATTGGCACCCCTACCAGGCAAAAATCACTAATCACATAGTTCCTAGTCCG
Organism: Myiotriccus ornatus; assembly: GCA_036023395.1. NCBI lineage: Eukaryota > Metazoa > Chordata > Aves > Passeriformes > Tyrannidae > Myiotriccus > Myiotriccus ornatus. Next base: position 65,831,958 of record JAYRBT010000093.1, read on the forward strand.
AATGTATGATATAGGGACGTATATCATAGAATTATAGAATAATTGGAGTTGGAAGGGACCTTTAAAAGTCATCTAGGCCAATCCACTTGCAGTGAGCATATATATAAACACACATATAAAGATATATTTCTTCATTATCCCTTGGTTTGTTATACTAAGTTAATACACTCCTTTTTAGTATGTCATTTGGCACAAAGCTGGGACTTTTGCCTACTATAACGGAGATGAGCCAGACAAGTAAAAATGCCATTCTCTTTGGTCAAATATATATTTTGACTACCAAGATAAAAACTAGGCCCTTTCACTAATTTGCAAAATAACTCAGTGAGTAATAAATCCCTAAGAAAGCAAAGACAAGCATTAGCCCTGAGCACATTACTACTTCACCAGCATTGTTCTTGCTTTACTTTCAACAAATGACTGTCCAGCTGTAGGAGTAAGGCTGGACATCACAATTGTTTGAGGTAATCACTCATATAAATAAATATGTAAGAAGCTTCCCAAAGTCAAGGAAAAGGGTAAATGTCTTGAAGCTCTCTTTTCTCTAAAAGTTATAGTAATTCCATTTAGGTTGATTATAGTTATTAACCACACTGAGTTCCTGTTCCTTTGTTTTATTGTCTGGGGTTTTTTTTGGTTTTGTTTGGGTTTTTTTTAATAAATTAAAAAAAAAAAAAAAAACCTGAAAAAAAATAGGTTGTGGCTTCAAAACTATAAAACTAGTTTTATTAATTACTTATTTCTATAATCATACAATTACCACTCATTAATCAAATAAATATTTTAAAGCCATGGAAATTGGGTGTTTTTTTCAAGTGTAAATTTAATTCTTAGAGAAAAGCATAAGCACTGAAAAGAAAACTCTAAATCAGTTTGTCTTTAGATAACAGTAGTAAGAAAAACATCTTCTTATTAGCAGCATCTATCTTGGCAAAGTTTAATAACAAATTCAGCATCCATAGATGCTGACAGTTTATAGTTTGTTAATGAGAGAAGAAATTATAATTTATCTGTGTTTCAAATTGTCATCAGGTATCTTCGTGAACGATCAATGCATTTTAATACTTTTTCCCAGAGAGAAATGCATTTGTCTTCCAAGCATATGAAAATTAGCTATGAAATCTGTGAGATAAGGTTATACTGCAGTTTCCATATCTTTTACTTATACTTTCCCTCTTTATATATATATATAAATAATATATACATAAATTGTCTCTATATATTTGTATATCCATACGTGTAGATGCCCATTTATTTTTCTACATAAGTACTTGGACGCTCACGGATGGAGCAAATCTGGGTCAGCAATGATTACTGCAGCTCCCATGTAATTAAATTTCTTGTTTCTGTCTCCATGTGCGTATTTGTGTACAATGCCATGTGCACATGTGTGTATAGAGAAGAATTTGCTTAGAGCTGTCTGTGTTCATGCTTGTTTACGCCTGAATTGGTTGGATCCTGGAGTAAAAAGAGCAGTAACTAATCCAGGGACCACCCGCAGCCCTCGAGGTTGTTAAACATCAATAGGATTATCTTGAAAAACATAAAGAGAAAAAAATATTATTTGGTTTCCATGCAGACAAGAGCTTTTTCTTCGTTTTTAAATAAATACTCTCAGTTTTGCATTGGTTTTCATCTTGCCCTTCCTACACTGTCTACACTGTCCGCATTTTGTTTAAGGTCTCACAGGCAAGTTTTAGCCAACGCTGTGGCAAAATGCACCACGTAAATCATGCTCCAGTTTAACCGAAGGCATCCATTCACCTTGGACCAAATTCTGCATCTGGTACACTTAGGATACTTTCCCATTTACCTGTGCCTGCATGCACTTGCCACATATCTGTTTCTTGTGTGGATGATATAATATTTTTAGGATTTTAATAGGTATGGAACACTGTTTAGAAGTTGTTTTTTAAAAAATGGAAAAAACCTCAGTTATATCCAAATTTCCAAGCTCAGTTGGAGCTGAAAGCAATTTGTGAAATTTAAATTATGCAGCAGCAGTAATAATTATTATTCTGAACTGCACCATTTTGCTTGGGGAAGAGTTGGGTTTGCCATTTACTCTTTTTACCAAAGCAAGTGCATTCCGACCTTGACTTCAAAACTGTCATTAATCAATTATTCCTAAGCTTTTGCAAAGATCTTTCTTTTAGAAGGTCTAAGACAAATATTTAGAGGTTTTTTGAAGGTTGCAAATACAAACAAGGACATTTTCACATTTTAACAGATAGAGTTGAGATAAGAAAGGCTTGGAAATAGTTTTTGCACAAATATAAGTGTTTTGCCTCTTCCCATCCCATCTGAGAATAAGTAGCAACAAAAAGTGTTTCTAACACCCAATGGTGTACTTAGTGCTGGGAGGAGTATGTGTCTTCTGTGGATTTATGGTGAGAAATGTCAATATCAAAGTGATTGTGACAGCTCTTATTTCTGCTCAGTTGGGCTTCACATGTACCAAGGCTTGAAAGCCAACTTGCTTTTTCTTATTTTATGTTTGGATTTTTTTGCAGCTCAAACCATTCAACCATCACAACAAGGTCGCATCAACACATGGTGGATGTTACAATTGGAATCATAAAAGTTTGGCCACTTACCTGAAATGAACCACACATAGGCGCTGACTATCTAAAAAACTCCTATGAAGAATACAAAACATGAGAGTTGCAGCACTAGTTCAGATGAGGGGATTCTTCTTGCCTGTGTTGCTTCTTTAATGGTGACCCTGAAAGATTCTTAGGGAAGTGCAGAGGAAGGGCAAGTTAGCAATAGGATATTTTATAATTAAACTGCATAGAAGGTGCCTCTACCCTGCGAATATCTGTGAACGTGGGTCGTCCTATTTAAAGGTCAAACTCAAACTGCAAGTTAGACTGGCATTCACTGCCTTATCACTGACTGCCTCAGTGGTAATATTTTCTAGAAAATTAAATCAATTAATCAAAATTAAAATGTCTTCAAAAACATTTCTGACCAACGCCATCAATAGATCAGATATTCTGCAGACCCTAAGAAAGAACATTATAAATAAGATGTTTACCATGTAACTTCAGAAGTGCTAGGTCAAAATCTGCCATCCAAAAGCAGAGCTGTGGTAATAATTCAGGAATCCAAAGCTGTGTTTGCCAGTATAAATGTGTGTGACTGCTTCTCTGTATATGCATAGATATTAAGTGCCAGAAAGAGCAACTTCTGGGAGATGTGAACTCAGAAGGGATGACATCTGTGCTGTCCTGTGTTGTCACCACGTATTGATTCAAGCAATAACAGTCATTTCCACTTCTACAGCCCTTTTGCTCAAGGACTTTTGCAAGCTTTAATTTGTTAACGTGTACAACAGCTCTTTGAGAGTGCCCATGTGATAACAATTCTGGGTCAAGCTCTGTCACTGTTGTTGTTCTTACTCTTCCCCTGTCTAATCTCTTGGGCTTAATTTAAAGCATGGTTCTTCACCACTTACTCTGACTAAGCAGTATTTTGTCATACAAGTATTCATTTTAGGTTAACATCAAGGATATTTGTGTTTGGCAGACACTGAACTTCTACTCTGAAGGGCTAAACTGTCTTCCCTAAGACAGAAATCTCACCCAGGGCCTTTGTGTTCCTGAACCCCACCAGCCAAGCACAGATACAATAGATGCCTTCTGCTTTTTCATTGAAGTACTTATGTTAAGGCCTTGTTTATTTTTATACTGTTTCTACATCTGCCTGGGAACATTGTGTGATACCACAACATGGAAAAAAAGAAAAAAGCTACAGAATTTATATAACTGTATAACTTTTCAGTGAAATTCATGGTAAAGTATTATGCAAAACAACAGATGCCATATCTATGACATTATTATAAAGGTGATGTTTCCAACACTGCTCTGTTGTTATACAATAATAAAATAGGGGCTGATTTATTCACTGACTGGGGCTTGCATCCCCCTCATTATTACCACTTCGTCCCCTACAGCACACTACATGCACTGCCTTCCTAGCTCCCTCCTCTCCACCTTCCCTAATTCAGGACAAGGATGTGCTCATCCCTGACAGCAGCACAGTTTTATAGATTTTTAAGTCTGAAAAGGACCATTCTACTATTTGTTATCAGACAGACAGCTAGGATGCCATTTAGTTTAGTACTTTCTGGGCTAAAACTTGCTAGAAACTCTAACCCTTAGAAAACATGTAAGCAGATGAAAACGAAGTTTCTGGAAAGGCCCATTTGTAATCTGTTCTGCTGGAACAAAACCTTAATTCAGTTGGTTGAAAAGGGCACAGATACAAGGTGGGTGGAGAATGGACTGAGCAGCCTTAAGGAGAAGGTCTTGGGGGTGCTGGTGGATGAGAAGCTCAGCATGACCCAGAAATGTGAGCTCCAGAAAGCCAGTTGTGTCCTGGGCTGCATCCAAAGTAGTGTGGGCAGCAGGTTGATGGAGGTGATTCTCCTTCTCTCCTCTGCTCCGGTGAGACCCCAGCTGGTCCTTGGCATCCAGCTCTGGAGCCTCCAGCATAAGAAGAACGTGGACCTGTTGGAGCAGATCCAGAGGAGCCCACAAAGGTGCTCAGAGGATTGCAGTACCTCTGCTCTGGAGATAGGCTGAGAGAGCTGAAGTTCATCCTGGAGTCAAGAAGACTCCAGGGAGACATTAGAGCCCCATCCAGTGCCTAAACAGAATCTGCAAGAAAGCTGGAGAGGGATTGTTTACAAGGATATGGAGTGGTAGAAAAAGGGGGGATGGTTTCAAACTGAAAGAGGACAGGTTTTGATTACATGTGAGGAAGAAATTCTCTACTGTGAGGATGGTGGAATACCAAAACAGGTTAGCCAGAGAAGCTGTGCGTGCCCCATTCCTGGAATTGTTTTTTGTGGATGTCAGTGCCGTAGCAAGGAATGCCAGTTTCTAAAGACCTTGTGCTGCTGTATCTGAACAAGCTATTTATACTGTACATAATTTGAGTGGTTCTGGCCATTAAGCACATAAAGCTGTGTCCTGCTTATGTTCATCTAAGGTAGCTCTCTGTCTATAAGTTCCATTAAGTTAAATTGTGCAGCATCAGAAAGAAAAATATCTTAATTCACAGTTTTCCCACAGAACACCGTCCCTTAGGATACTTCTTTCTTTCTTTTAAAAATAAGAGCAATTTTGGTAACTCAGATACACCTACACAGTTATTTGTAGTAAGTGCTGGTTTCAGCTGAGTGACTTTTCTGTGGGTTTTTAACATACATTTATTCCTTGAGCACAGATGGTGTTAGTGCACCTACCTAAGAAAGCTTAAAGAATGAATTGGCATTTGCAAGGTGTTGTGAAATCAAGATCACAAGATAAAAGCTAAATATCATATTATTATTATGAATCATGGTATTCCTCACATCAGGGAGTCATGCTGCATTTCACCATGCTGATTGTGAAGAACTGTTGAAAGATATTTAAAAAAAAAAACCAAAAAAAAGTACCATAATGACATAACACCATATTCATGGACCTTACAGTATTTTCTGTTTTGGTGGACAATCAGAATATTACAGCAGTTGGAAAAAAATTAGGTAGGTTAGTACACGTAAATATCTATCATGTAGATGGTTTCCCTTCCCTTCCCTTCCCTTCCCTTCCCTTCCCTTCCCTTCCCTTCCCTTCCCTTCCCTTCCCTTCCCTTCCC
>JAYRBT010000093.1:65851412-65880805 GCA_036023395.1 Myiotriccus ornatus
AACCCCCGCCTTCCTGTGCCTTAAATATATCCACTTGATATTTAAATAAAATAAAGTTAAGTAAGTTCAGCTGTAATGACAATGTGATGTAGATTGTTTTTGCCAAATTCAAGCTTGGTAGGAAATTATTTTCCTCTTGCTGGAAGAATTATACACTAATTAACCCTCTGGAAATAAGTGTTTAAAATGGAGAGTGCGTTAGAAATTTAAAGAAACATTTTTACATAGCTTATGTTAGTTCATTTTTTTTAATGTGCAAAAATGTTTGAGGATTACTTCATTTTTCTTTCCCTCCTCATCCCTCCTCCCTCCTGTCCAATGTAGGCCAAATCCTGCCAGGCAGATTAACACAAACTCAATAGGCCAAATTCCAATGTGATTTAAATAAGAGGTAAATTGGCAATATAAACAAGCATAATTTACATACTGAATGTTAAGAGCTGGTTGAAAGAATTGCATGGAGGAAGTCATTCACAGTGCATATCAGGGTTTTTTTAGTCCATCAGAACCTGGAAACTACACCATATAGCACTGAATGCCATCTAATGTTATTGTATATATTAATATTAATATGGTCAGAGCTTATAAACTAATCCAATAAGGGTAGAAAAGGAAAAAAAAACCTCCAGAGTGAGTTTTTCTTAATTTTCTCATCTTTGGATTGTAGAGAAGTGTGTCTACTTACTTATTTATGTAGGTCTAGTCCTATCCAGTGTTTTTCTTTATGGTCTGGATGAATATGTTTGTAAAATTTGTAGATGACATCAGAACAGGAGGAACAGCAAATGCTTTATAGCACATAATTACAATTCAAAGTGAATTTAAGGTAAGAACTCAAAAAAAGAACTCTTCTCAGTAGAAGTAAATACAATTTTTTAAAAGTTAATGGTCATGAAAATACAGAATGGAAATCTCTTACTTAGCCAACAGATCAACAGAAAAAAAGAAAAGTAATGACATTTTCATGAATTATTAGATGAATATAGCCAGTGATATGGCATTGCCACAATAGAGATAAACTGTATGCTGAAATATATAATTGAAGGTCATCCCTACAAAACATGCTCAGCTTTTGGCCTCAGCAAGAGCACTGCCCACTTTAGATGTTGCCTTTCTTGTTAATTAGTGGGGAATTAACAAAAATGGAGGCCAGCAATCAGAATCCCAAAAAACCCATCACGTAGGAAAAAACACTGAATGGGTGCTGCTCAGCCTAGAAGAGCGCTGAGAGGGAGGATATAATCAGTCTTCAAAGAAAGTAATAACCTTTATTTTTCATCGTCCTCATACACTGGGAAAGACAAAAAGGTTTTAAAATCCAACAGGGAAAAATTACTTCACGCATTAGGACGAGCTCTTGACAGTGAGGCTAGGGAAGCAATAGGAAAGGTTGTCTGCGGAAGCTGTGCCGTGTCTACCTTTGACAGCCCTCGAGATGAGATTACAGAAACATCTGTAAGGAGCGACAGTGACAGCCAGCCAGGCGTGGGAACAGAAGGTGGACTTCCATCCTCAGGAGGCCTGGGAGGCCTCCTTCTGCCAGGGGGAAACATCTCAAATTCCAGGAGACTCAGTGATGTTACGGGCAATGACAAGGAGTCACTGGTCCCATCACCTGTTTGAATAGCTAAATGGAAATGCAGCGTTGCCTGTGACAAGCTATTTGCTTAGCATTATTGTTCATGGTCCAGCGAGAGTTGGAGAGCAAGCCCTTAAGCAGCCATGATGAATCCTTTTAATATTTCTAATCCATATTTTATAGTGACGTCTCTCATTCAAAGGTGTTGCACGCAGGAAAGACAAGGCAGACAAAAATATTATATCTCATATTCACACTTTTTTTTTTCCCATGTCCTAGGAGCATAACTTCATACTGTAGTCAGGGGACAATAATAGTTTCCATCAGAAGTCAACTAGGTTTTTTGGGAGTATTGAATCATTGGATGGAGGTTCTTATCTCTTCCTACTGACTAGGGGGGGAACCCAAGATGGTGAGGCTTCTGATTCAAGCTCCTGAATTATCTAAATTAGGAAGGATGTATCTGTTGTACCCCAGCACACATAGAAAGTCAGCTGTGACTTGTGCTGGGTCTTACCACATTCCTGATTTAGTCAAAATGAGTGTTTTGTTTAACAGAACTTCTTCATTGTTGTAATACAGACAGATTATGCCAGTCAGTTTACTATTATTCTAAAAAGATTTTAAATAGATCTATGAACAGGTTTCTTCATCCATATTTCTTGCCACTTCTGTCAGCACTAAGGCATGGAGCCCATCTGGCCTTGGAAACATTTTTTTTTTTTTTTTCATGACGCTGATTATTCTGAAGACAATTGTCCAAAAGGAGAGCAAGAGACAGTTGCTATTTTTCTTTGATTTTTCATTGGCTAGAATGTCTGTCTCCTATTGCAAATTGACTTAAGTTCCTTCCATCTGCTGCTGGGAAACTAATCTAAATGTAAATTAAAATAAATACATTTCTTAGAAAAAAAGAGGGAGAGAAAAAACCCCAAACTTTAAACACTCCGACCCTTAGCATATTTCGTAGTGTCCTAATTATTTTTGTGTCATCTTTCTCTTGCTTCCAAAAATATTTCTAATGATACCACTCAGGTTTCTTGGAAGGACTCCTGGGTTGCAGTTATTTTATGAATAATCAGGATGGAATATTTCAGGAACTTCAAAATTCTTTCCAGACTTACAGACAAATGGGGATGAGGCTGTTCACCAAATTTAAACAGTGGCAGTAGATGAAAAGAAGCCAAGCAGAAGACTTGGACTGTTGTTGTTTACTAGAATAAGAAAGAATAAATATTTAGAAGCAGCTAGCCTCTTTTTATTACATTATTATTTTTTTCCTTTCTAATGACTTTTAAAAAATATTAGCATGAATACAGAGGCTCCGTCTCAGAACAAATCATGCCTAGGCAATGTATTTACTCTGTTCCTGCAGCTGCTAGGAAGGCTCAACATATTACAGACTTCAGTATTTTGTATATAAAATATCTTTTGAATTACAAAAATGTATTTCTCTTCCTTTCCCCCCTTTCCCTTTCCTGAAATGTAGCTGATGCAGTAAGGTTGCCTGAGACTCTGGATCCTATTTTAAAGTGTGCAGCTCTAGGGTTTCCTGTCCTATTTTATTCTGTGAAATACATGTTCCTTTAAATTTATTCAAAAAATATCTTTCAACAAGGAAGAAAAAGCTAATTCAGATAATTCTTTATAGCTTATGCAGTCTTTTAGCACCAGGTTATCAGTTCGGATCCAACCCAGACTGAAAGGGGTCAAAAGCAGCTAACTGCTACTAAGTGTTTGGCACCCTCTTGGAAAGAAACTCCAGCACTGTGTTCCTGGTGGAGACCTGTTCCCACCACACTTCCATAGGTTTGGCACAGGTTGGCAACTCCCAGTTTCCACAGAGAGTTCAAGGAGAGAAGCAGACACTGAGGGAGTTTTTCTTTCCCAAGCATGGCTGATATTTTTATATCAGATTAGAGGTCTCACAGCAAGAGCTCATTCCATCACATCTCCCTATGATCTACTGTAACTGCCTCTGGATAAATGAAAAAGTTGTTGGAATTTAAAGACAAAAGAAAGCAGCTGGTATCTCAACCCCAGCATTGCACAGGTCAAGTCATTGCTCCCTTATTTTGCCTATCTATACCAAGCACAGTAACACATACTTTCTGTAGCTTGCCTCTCAGTGTTATCTCTTGATATAAGGAGAATCAGAGATAGAAACTCATTTCTGTTTGCAGTTTGTTCCAATAGCTAACAATTTCAGCTGTCATAAAAATCATCTTTTGATTTTTGCGTCTTTTTCTTTCTGACCCTCAGTTTTGAGCTATGTGCTGTTTTATACATCCCTGTTTAATTATATTTGGTCACCTGTAAATTAAAGTCTTTATTTCCAGTATCTTTAAGAAATCTAAATTAACCCACCCAAAAAAAATTAATTTTTTTTTTTGCCCTCATCTTAATTCTACAAAGGACGGAAAAACAAAATGCTAAAGAACTAGTTCTTTCAGCTTGACTAATAAAGGCCACTCGGGTTCTCTGTTTTTAGTTTTAAAATGACTGTTTGAACCACCCCCATTTCAGACAGTGAACTCTAAATGAGCATTCACACATCTTGGTTCTTACCTCAGCTGGAAGTAAGCATGTCATTAAATTTACAATGTAAATTTTAAATAAAAGCAGCATAAACAACAAAATGTTTGAAGATGGCCCAATAGCATATCAAAACAACCCCAGCCAACAAAATGGCCAAAAACCTCCCTCCCAAAACTCGGAAAGCAAAAGTAACCAAACAACCAACCCCTTCACAATCCATAGAAAACTAGTTCTCATCTTAGTTACTGATTTATGTGTTCATACTTTTATGTGAGATCTCTCAGAGCAGTAGCAGTGCATCCAGATAGCTTTGTCACAAATGGTCACGAACCCATGGGTGCTGTGCCTTCCTGCAGCACCAGCTGGAATCCAGGCAGGATACTCAAGGACATCCCTGGTGCTTCCAGGCGTCTCTGTGCAGGGACGAACTCACCAAATGGTGAGTCCCAAAGAAAACCCCTGTTTTATCATCATATCTGAAGCATAGCTGTGCATCTGGCTGCCACATTTCTTGCTCTGTTTTTGCTCAGATTCTGCAGCCCAGTAAATACAGTAATGCTATTGCTAATAAGAAGCCATGGGTTTTGTAGTAAAAACATGTTGATAACAGGTTAAGGCTTGTATTAACAGCACAACATAAATCCTCAGGACCTGACAGACTTTGCCTGGACTTGTCTTGGCTGGCCTTGAGCTTATCTGAGCTTGTTCATTAGCTGTAGCAGTAATTTGCCACAATGGCTGTTCTAGCCAATTATTAGCTTTAGCTTAACTTTGTGCAGTTTTATAGTTTAGCACTTAAAGAATTTATACCACATAAGGCAACAGTCTAACCAGCAAAAGCACAGCTTTGTGAGCGAAGCTGCAAGTAAGTAGGAAGAAGTAGGAGGGTAAAAACTTGTCTCAAAACACATAAAACTAACCCCAAAATACCCAGTACTAAGGAGGAAGAAACATCAACTGTTTTTATCCCACATAAATTGCTTGAGGTGCAATGGCTGCAAGTGAGTTATTCCCTTTCTACCCCACTGTCCAGAACACTCTCCTAAATTAGCACATCCCAGGGAAACTGAAGGTTTTTTCTCCATTTAGATGATTCAACCTGCTTCCAAGACAGACTGGACAATAGCAAGTAGGCAGTCTGCCACTGTTCTCCTGCCTTTCAGCACAACAGAGGAAAGAGTAATAGTCATTATAGCATGGGTAAAAAAAAGCAATAGCTATGTCACTCCTCAAAAGGATGTTATCAAGGCCTTATGTGATTTATTATCTCCATGAATTATTATAAAGTAGGCATAAAATATAAATATAACGTTGACAATCATAAAATGCAGGAGAAAAAAAAGCACAATAAAGTAAGGTTGGTGTATTGTTCAACCTGTCAGTGAGTAAAAAGCCTCTGTTCAACAAGGCCTTATGGAAACTAAGAAATCTAGAAAGTACTGCAGTGTGTACCCATTCAGCAAGGATCCAGATCTAGGAGTCCAAAAAGAATAAGGTGTCAGTGGTCGATGTTTAACCAGATGGGTAAAAAAACTGGGAGGATCCAGGAAAAAATATTTAGAAACTGCAGAAAATTACAGCGAGGTGCTTTAACTTTGAAAGGTGACTTAATTAAAGGCAAGGATGTCCACTGAAAGAAGAAAATAAGTGTGTTAAGAGACATATAGGAAGAAAAGGTATACAAGCATTAGTCATACCCAGGATATAAAGCTCAGTTCAAGAGAGGTAAAGTGAGTATGTGGCCTGTGAGATGCAGGAAATAAAATTAAGCCAAGGATTAATAGAAACTGGTTTTGTCTAACTTTTTTTCTAGAAGTAGATGGTTTACATAGCTCCCTAGGTTCCTGCAATAGCTGTGAAAGGGTCAGGTAGCTCCTATGTGTGAATTATCAAGCAAGGCCAGAAGTGTCATAGAATGGAGACAGTTGTCCCCTGCACACCCTTATTGTAGAAGGGGAACAAGTGACCAGTTTAAGTTAGACACTTATTTCAGAGGACTAACAGGCACATGGGAGAAATCCTATCCCAAAAAGGTACATTTTCCTTTTAATCTTTAGGTCATGGAATAGGAGTGTTACTGATGTACCCTCTAAAGCTTTTAAAGGATCTTTTCAGTGCATCCTTCTTTTCAGGTTTTGGTTTAGTGAAACAACACTGGTCTAGAAGTCCTCATTCTCCTTAGTATGGACAGCTCACTGCAGAGAGATATAGCTTCCTGCAGACAACAGTAGAATACCTGGTTCTTAAAATTGCAGGGATTTTGTGACCTTCAGAAAATTTGTATGCTCATTCAAAGCATAAAGGCCAGACAAACAGTCACAGAGGAATCGAAGATCTACATGTATAATCTTATTGTCCATTCCAATTACTGTTAAGGTACGAGGATAAGTGTTTAATTTTGTCATTCGCTTATCCCAGAGAAAGGAGAAGAGTTGATTCTTAGAAAATAGGAAAAAAAAAAAACAACCAAACATTCACACCAAGAGTTGTTCCTCAATTCAGTCAGAATCCTTTACTCAGTTTCCAGGTAAAGAGGGTGGATTGACATCCAGGATGAGCTACAGTAAACACAACCCCCCCACACACACATTTAAGTGTAAGAAGTTAATATTATGAGTAATGGTGTTTCTAAGTAAATGAAACATCTGAAATGTGGAGTAAAGGTAGGCAAGAATAAAAAACATTATAACATAATGTGGTTTGTTTTTTGTTTTTTTTTTAATAAGGACAAAGCAGGATTATATTTAATTACATATTTTAGTCTACTGATTTGTAAATAGCACTGTATAGAAGGCAGTTTTGTTTCAGTCGACTCACTGAGATAGAAAATTCATAAACTGAAGAAAAATATCTAGTTCTTTGTATATCTTAACATTTAGGACACTCGTCTAGAAAATAAGGAATATGAACTGGGAGTTCAGATTGGCCTTTCTTTCTTGGAAAGGGCATTTTATTTACAAGAAAATTGGGAAAAAAAACGCCCAGTACTTAATACAAGCAGGATGTGATTAAACAGACATTTCTAGTTCTATATGTGAATGTAGAACTGAGGATTGCTCAGTCTGAGGTAGATTGGTGTTTTATCCTAAAACGTACTAAGTGCTGCCAAGAGCAGGTAGAACGGAGAGCAAGTGTTCCTAATTGCTTTCTTAGAAAAGACTCCCTAAATTTCAGCCAAGTTCCAATTTAGGCAGAATATAGTCAGTGTGATTCTTGTTTTCAGTCTAGAAACTGAAATGTTCCAGGAAATGGTATCTACAGTTCTGTGTGGGGCACTTTTGTGTGGGCAGAGGAGGGGAAGTGAGAGTTTAACATTTTGGATCTGCTAGTTTTTATTCCTAGTTTCTTGCTAGTTTTCTTTGTTTCTTTGGTTTTGGGTTTTTTTTTTAGATAAATAAGAGAAGTTGTGCCTCTAGGGACCACAGTCTGGTACATTTCCCAGAACTCACTTGGCCTTGCAGAAAGTCATTTAAATAAATAAATGAATGATAAGTAAATTCTTTTTCAGGGCAGCACTTCTACAGTGAAACAGAGGTAACTGTCATGGGTGAGCAGTCAAACATTGCAGTATTTAACAACTCTAGGCAGGTTTTCTTTTCTGGGTAAATTTCAACTGTATGTGGGCTCCAAGACTTGGATGGGAGAATATTCTAGGAGTAAAGCAAAGAATTTTTCTAACAGATAAAATATATTCCTGATCTCTGTGTTGAATTCATATATAGATATTACTTCATAAAGCTTCTAGCTCCCTTTTTATTTTTACAACCTGCACATTTTATTTTTACATTGGTCACTTCCTTTAAGAAATACTTGTTCTAAATTCCCAAAGGTGAAAGCCTTTTGAAGTTTCATATTCACACAAAGGGTATATTCAAGATACCCATATTCACAGGTAAGAACCAAATATGATAGTAGTAGCTAAAAACAGATTCATGAATCCTGTGAAAGTTAAGTTGTCCACAGTAGTATTTGTACTTAAAACATTTATCTGTAGGTGATTTCCAGAGATGAAAAAAACTACGAACCATTTCTTTTCCGGTTTGTGTGTAGCATCTCCGGGTTTCAGCTTTAAAAACCTAGGGTAGGGGAGCTTTTATTTTGTCCTGCTGTGTTGATAGAGGACTCTTCAGAAACGGGAAAGGAAATTTTCTGCCCTCCAGTCTCATGATTATGGTCCTTCTTAGTGCAAAATGAGGGTCTTCCAGGCATGAAATCAGAGAAAAGGATCCATGATCCTAAAGTTCACATGATGGCCAACGTGAAAATCATTCTGGGTGGTCGGAAACTGTTCTCCCAATCAGGATTTTTCTATGTACTTTCTGATATGGTCAAACAACAATTTCAGCAAAAGGTATAGGATAATTCAGATTAAAAATTGTTAAATATTAGTGCTTTATTTTTTCTTTCCATTGAAACCCAGAATATTCCATGAAAATTTTCAGAGCACTAATTTTCCACCCCTTCTGAGAACAAACATATTAGAAGACCTAACCTAAACTGTCATCACCTGTTAGTAATTTTGCTGATGGTTTCAGCAGGGGAGGATTTGTGTCTTCATTCAGCAACACAGTCCACTGAAAATAAGAACTCCAGTACCATCTTGTTATTCCATTAACCTCATCTGAAAGTAAAAGAAGGCCTTTTCTTCTTCTCATATCTATCACATTTACAATTTGGCTTATCATTTTCTGTGAAAAACTGGAGAAATAATTGCTTATTAGTAGATAACAGAGATATGTTATTTTTTTCCCCAGGAACTGAGATAAAGTCACCAGGACTGAAAGGAAACTGAAAGACAATCTAACTGGTGGAATTAAGGGCAGTATTTCCTAGTTATACCACATCTCGTCACAGAAGAAGAGAAAGGCTTGAAGTCTTTTGCCATAATTTTCCTTACTGGGAAAGCAAACTTGGGTGTGAAAGCCACTGGTGTCTGGGATATTCTCATGGAGGGCCTGCGACATGTGATACGCACCTTTCACACAGAGTTATCCCAATTATTGAAAGCAATTTTGCGCATGTATTTCTTACAAGGCTCCTTTGCTGTGCTTCCATCACTGGGCTTAAAATCTGCCACCCTGAAATACTGATATTTCCTAAGGAGTAGGGTTAAAACTAGATCTGAGTCTGTCTGGAATGCAATTAAGACCTCAGAGTTGCAACGGTAACCTGATCTGACAACATCAGGAAAAGTCAGCACTGGCTTTGGAACAAGTAACTACCCACAGTCTGCCTCCTGTTTCTCACTGAAAGCCAGCAGCATCTGGGAGAATGCTGCATGAGAGCAATTGGATATAATAACAAAGATGTGCAAAGTAATATACATCTGAGGACAACTTTCGGTCATGACCATCTCTCTAAAGCAAGGGGAAGGATCAGAAATTTTTATTGCTTCTGGAGGAAATAATAATAATAATTAAAAAAGCAGCACAAAACAATAAAAAAGTTCTGACTTTCCAAATGTAACTATGCTTGTGCCTTTTTTTTTTATAATAAGAAAATTGCACTCCCCTGATGACAGACCTGCTGAATATTTCTTTCCTTTAGCAAAATCCGGATGTACTGACATTTCATGTTCATGCAAACAAATTCCCTATTGGATGAGTATGATTTGTATCATTATTAATTTTGCACTTGGACTTAAAATTGGCGCTTCAAAAGATTTCATCTAATTTTGGTGAGCATGTGCTTATCTGCAAATCAACTGCAACTGCTGTGACTTTCTTCCCATTATTTGTAAGACAAAGCAGTTAGAAAAATTAAAATCTATTAACTTCTTGTTACTGTGGGGGGAAATAACATTGCTTCCAAGCTTACATCTGCAGCCACTGATTCTGAAGTAGTGACTGACAGCACCCAACTGACTAAGTAGGTTATAGCTGGCTGAAACAGCCAGTAGAGTGCAGAGAAGAAAATACTGGCCTCTAAACTTCTCTTCAGACAAAAGAAAGGCAGGAGAAAAGGCAATGAAAAAAAGAAAGATGGAAGAAAGAACACTGCAAACAGTCACTGTCCCTGTTCTCTTGCGTGGCAGCAGCAGCAGCAGCTTGTAATTGCCGGCTTTCTTTAATTCATAGTTATATCTTGAGGTGACAAGAAAGAAAATTCTTTGTAACAGATAGCAATAAAAGTATTATTCATCTACTCATTCACAAGCACATGTGTTTTTATTTGAAATCTATGCCTTCTTGTATCCACAGCATATCACATACCCGGACAGGCTGAAGCAGCTACAGCAGCGTACAGGGACATAATCCAAATGAACACCTCTCCACTGCACAATAGCACAATGTGCAGCTGAATGTGCTCTGCCCGGCTGGACACAGGACTGGAGCACATTCAAATGCAAATAACATATATTTTCTACAAGAACTTTGCCCTTCTGAGACTTTGTTTCTTCCTTTCGGGTCACTCCTTTCCCCATCTCTCTGCAACAGCTATGAAATGCTTTTTCTCCCACCCAAACCCCATTTTGACTGTCATACAGACAAATTATATTGCTCCTTCATGTCTAAGCACTCAGTGCAAATGCAAATATATAATATCACAACATGAGGCAAAAACACACTTCAGGACACTTAAAATGTCATTTCAAAATCAAATTCCTGACGACTCTGAGGCACTGATTTCTATTATTGCACTGCTGCATTATGGTGATTATAATTTCACTATAGGTCAGGCTGCAGGAGACACACACAAGGAGAAAATCAGTTCATAAAGCACAATTCCCCAAAAATGCCATCAAATCACAGTGAGGTGAAAATGTTCTACAATATGTCCCAGTGCAGATCAGGATATTGTGTGAAATCTATAAAATGTTCAGGGGTAGCAAATGAGATTTCCCATTTTATTTTACTTTAAAAACTAAGACATTTGATAGACCAGTTAATTCTACTTTGATGGAGTTAGGTTCCCAGACGGACACACATTGTATTCAATAAAGTTGTGACTGAGGCCAAGCTTTGCCTACAATTTGCATGATTCACAGGTTTTAAAGGCAGTGGGAACAATGGGATCATTAAAACTGGCTTCCTGAATACCACAGGTCCTTTTCGCCAATGGAACATCTCCACATCATTATCCCTAAAAGATCTTCCAGCACTTATGCAAACATTCCCCTTCTCTTTCTAGACTCGCTCAAAACTTAGCTACTTCAAGAGATGCTTAATCTTCCAGAGAGGCATCCAAGCTTGATTTAAAGGCATCAAGGCAAAAAAGAATCCACGTTTTCCCTTAGCAGTTTGTTCCAGTGGTTAATCACCCACGCTGTTAAAAAATATTGTGCTTTATTTCTAATTCGTCTGGCTTCAGCTTCAGACATCGTCTCTTGTTATGCCTTGCTCTGCTAGATTAAAGAGCTTTTTAGTAGTTAGTGTTTTCTCCCTGTGAAGGTACTTAGACACTCTAATCAAATCACGTCTCAATCTTCTTCGTGATAAGGTAAATAGGTAAAGCTTTTTAAGTGTCTCACTATAAGGCATTTTCCATGGCTCCTAAATAATTTTTGTAGTTCTTTTCTGCCTCTCCTCTGATTTTTCATCATTGTTTTTGAAAGATGAGCATTAAGAGTATTAAAAATAGAAGAAATTTTAAATCTGTTTTATCTTTGTCATATATAAATGTTAAACCAGTCCCTATTCCTACTCATCTGTTTAGACAGCCAGGGATTGCATTAGGTTTTTCACATTAGAGCCACAGTTGGGAGGATTTGCATCAGCTTGATTGCACACTGTAGCTCCTAAAAGCATAGCTACTCCTTCCCACAGCACAATGCAGTCCTCCGTTTCCTAGTTGTGCCCTTCATTCGTTTGACTGACATTTATTCTTTTTACATCATACAGAAAGCAAATATTTTCATGCACACTTAGAAATCCTATTGGAGGTATGTTGCTTGAGTGGCACTCTCTTCGGTAAATAATCACTCCTCAGTTAAAAATCAAAGCTTTAACAAAACAGAGGAAAAAAATAAAGTTGGTGTAAACTGACTGCATTGAGTGAATGAGAATGTGTGAAATAATATCATAATAATGAAGAGCACAAGAACGGTGACCAAATTCAGGTGGTTTGTTTATATTTAATTTTTTCCTTACCGTTTAGTGACATGTAGAGTGAGACTTATTTACCCATATTAAGGCAATTTAAGTAAATTTCTAGTCTTCAGCAGTCATCACACCACCCTCTAAATTAATGGCGAGACACAAACATCTACCTAGAAAAGTCATCCTGCCATCTTAAACACTCTTTTAGGATAGAATGAATGGCCCTCTAAAAGTGCTTACCCTTTTCTATTTTCAACAGAATTGTTTTATGTGATTACCTTACATTAATCACCTAATTTTTAGATGGCTAAATTTAGGTGAGGTGAATCCCATCCTTACTGCATTGTTTAATGTTTCTGTGAACTGTTAAAACTACTATTTATCAGTAGAGAGATGGTTGCTACGTAGTAATGGGTGACATGAAGCATGAAATGTGTTTAAAGTGTTCTGACAATTGAAAGGAACAATATTACTCTGTGAATTCAGAAGTAGTTTGTGTTTTTAAGGCCACAGAAAAGGTTGCATTTAATTCCAGAACTGGATATCTCATTACATTACCAAAGATCCAGTTACCTGAAATGCTATAAAATCAGTGATCATCATACTTGTAGAGGAGTGTAAGGTATTCACTATAGGTCCTTCTGACAAATTAAGGAATTCTAATGGATGGTGGGATGGTTAACTTACAGATGATAAAATGAAAAGTGGAGTAGTTAGCCAGAAGTTATGTTTACAGAGCAGGGAAAGAAAATATGTACGAAAGAAACAAGATAGGTTAAAATTACTAAACAAACTACTATGTAACTGATGCATGGATGGAGTTATACGGGACATTTTAGGGGAAAATAAGAGACTAATTCCATTTACTACATTGAGTGGTATGTAATGGCTTGGCTAAGAGGAAATTTGTGCAACTGAATTGTCCTATGATTCCTATGAATGTTTTCAGTCCTAGGTGAGATGAGGAGAAATAGCTGAACTGTTATGAACAGCTTGCAGAGCACTTTTTCAAAAGCTTGAAGGAAGTCAATATTTCACTCCTAAAAATTGTGATTGGCTCACAGAATAATGTAGGTCTTTTGTATTTTTATTAGCTTCAAATCCATACCTTTGATTAGTTGTCAATCACAACTTGCTTTGCTTTCCTGACCTCTAAACTCTTTCTATCTTTCTTGTGTATCACAACAAGGTACATAAATTTTCTGGAAGTTCTGATGATATGAAGAAATAAATAAACAAAAGTCTCACACACTTTTTGTTGAAAAAATTGAGATGAACAAATTGAAACTATCAACAATAGGCAGCTGTACATTGAAACAAGGGTCTAGTTATTCCATCAAGAAATGGAAGTACGTTGTTCATAATTTGGTAACTTCATAAACAGTTTATCCAAGATATTTATTGTATGAGTCAATAGAAAATAATTTATCTTTGAATAATGACAAATGTACCTAACATTAGAGATGGAGTTGTTCTGCACCCAGGAGTAGTATTCATTACACCTTGTTTTAAGCATGGAAAGGGTTTGATGTCTAATCTAAATCAGTTTTCTAGACTATGAGCAACTAGTAAGAGGAATTTTTCCTATTTCTTCATACTTTTAGAACCAATACTGGAATATTGTCTCAATTTAGTCTGTTGTTTCTTTCACCACTCACAAAGTCAGGAAAACTAATATGATATTTATGTGTGTAGCACATATTTATCACTATATATCTATATAGAATCATGTCAAGAGACCACCATAATACAGAGTACTATAATGTATAGGAGTTGTAATAGAAAATATTTCCAGTTTTGAAATAGAGCTGAAGTGCAACTTCTGTATTACTGCTACAGATGCTGTGCTAAAAGAAGTCTTTTCCATTCTGAACAATAGTATTTTACATAACTTTGATAGTGTTTTCATTTTAGATTATGGAACATACCGAAAAAAACAAATGAGGCTTTCATATGTTTTCATACTGCTTCTGTTTTGGTTTGGTTTCATGGTTTATATTTTTTTTTCTTTTTAATGTTGATTCCCTTACATCCTATCCCTGAACAAAACCTCGCCTATGCAAGTTTATCTTATTCTTTCAGAGGTTTTTTTTTGAGACACATAGAGTCTTTAGAGGCAGCAAGGGCAAAACACAAATAAGCAACAAAAAAGGGATAGGTAGTTCAAAGTATGTTATGTTGACTAAAATCTAAATTCTTTTAGTAACAATCAAGACTACCAAACTCTGTAGTGTCTGTTTCAGAGTATTGTTCATCTAACCGATGGATTGCTTCACCATGCATTTTATTTTTGTTGAGCTTCAGCATTCCATATCTTGCAGGATCCAGCCTCACTCCAGTTCTGGTGCATGCATCTTTCATGTATTTGTGGATGGTTATTATAAATAAGCATCAGGGCTTTAGGAGAACAAATCTTGTCAGATGAACTTGATTGCTTGTTTATGACAGAATTACAAAATTAGTGGCTGAAGGGAATGCATTTGGCATAATATATTTGGATTTTAGTAAATCATTTGATACAGTGTCTCAAAAAATTAGTTCAAATTGGCTCAGATATGAACTCAGCTTCATGTACTGAAAACTAACTGAACACCCATAAAGCACAAGTAATAGTAAGTGGCACTGAATGGAGATGTCTGTGACTCAGAAAGCCCAGCCAATATTGAACTTCTTCATTAAATGTGCATGATGGAAGGTTATACAAAGACAAAGAACAAATACATGGTCTGAGTAAAAGTGTTTGGGAGAGACAGCTGCTAATTTATGAGGAATTGCAATTGATACTTCTCTTTATTTCCATTAAAATTTTTGGAATAACTCTCCTGTTAAGGAGACAGAATATAATCACTACTGTAAACTTTCCTTTCCCCCTTTTTTTTCTAAATATAAAAGTATTATATGTTTTATATTTTACATTATGTACTGCAGATTGAATATTACTGTGACAGGACCTCACATCAACTAAAAATTTTCTGTGGATCTTCCTAAATCTCTGTTTAAGGTTTTTAATCCTCAAAGAAAAACAAAAGAACTTTAACAGTGAAGAGGGTTAATTAGAAGTTTTCCTGGGAAGGATCACAATAAGGCCAACTAACCTATAAATATCTAGGTCATACTTTTGGCTTTTTTTAAAGATGGATTTAATATTTACCATTCTCCAGTCATTGAGAACTTCACTTGATTGCTGCAGTCCTTTAGAGGTTCTTGTGAGGACATCAACCATCTCTGCAGCTTTGCATGCTACGGGTTTGGCCTCATCTTGCTGTGTGGGTCAAGTTCTCTCTCGAAATTTCAAGTTACTGCAGCAAATTTTACTCAAATTAATTTGTATCATATCTCTAAATGTCTGCCTGGGTGAATGAGGAAGGAGGATAATCTGAATTATTATTATAGAGTATATCCCTATCTGGGCCAAAATTAGTACTTCAGAATATACAAAATTTTATAGCTGTAACATTATCCTAATAGGATATTATTATATCCCATTACTGTATCATATATATATATCATGATCTTAAGGCAGTCTAGACTTCCATAGTGTGTGAGAAGTGATTTGAAAATGCTTTGGCTTAGTGATATTTCTCTTTTCTTAACACTCTTTATGCCCCACCTCACTGTTCTTTCTCCCTCTCTCTCTCTCTCTCTCTCCTTCATATTAGATTGTAAGTTCTTTGAAACAGGGGCTGTTCATTTGCATTTGTTCTATAATGTGCATGTCGTGCCTGAGAGATACTGACTGTTCTGGTATACATGAGTACTGGCAACAAGCTCTGCTTCCTTTAGATGTACCTGAATTGAACTGTCAAATGGTAAATAGTGTCTGTGGCAAGTGCACTAACTGTGAGTGGCAAAGAAGCCCTGGAGATTGATGAATAATAAATAACAGCTCCCCTTTCTTTGTTAGCTGTATGTCCTTGTTCACCTGTGCTCGTGCTGGGCAGATGGTAGGTGAATTCCACAATGCTGGCATGTGGGTGGAGGGGATGTCTTCACATGAGGAGTCTTAGTGTTAGCTTAGTTTTTATGTCAGTGCACCTTCAAAAGGATCGAGGCTTGGTCTTCTTTTTTCCCTTTGCCAAGTTTTTGCAGTGACAGAGAAAAATAAAATGACGACTGATCAAAGCATGGGATCATTTCACTGCAGAATCACTGCTGAATCCAGACATCACTGAAATTTGATTAAAAAAAAAAAAAAAAGAGTGGGAGTTATTACTGATATTGGTAAAGCATAAATTATTCTTTCTTTCACTTCTTTCCATATATTCAATTGACTCTTTCATGAAGCTGCTGTTGAGATTCTGTCAACAGGTATATTTTGAGCTTATTATCTGTATATGTGTTTATGTTTAGTAATAATCAATAGGGAAGACACTCTATCCAAAAAGTCCATTAACAGTGAGTGAGTCAGATGGGTTTTAGTCTATTTAAGTTTGATTAAATTGTCTGTAGTAAACTGAAAAGTAAACTTGTTGAATGAAATAAAGAGAACTGTTGCTCTTGGTGAAATTCTGATATCCAGATGGTGGTCATTGTGTTTGGGATTTTAAAAAATTTTATGCATTACCATATAAAATTTACTTAATCACCAAAGTTTTCCACTCATCCAAGTGTAGTGATTATTTGATGATTTAACTAATACCACCAGCATCTGATTTTCTGAGTCTGTGGGTCACTCTCATCTATTTTATTTATCTGCTCTTTCATTGGCAGTGAACCATGCTGCTGTAATGGAATTAATGAAAAAGGAATTGAATGTTGTGATTGAAAAATGGTCTCCAGCTTTGAAAATAAACATGTCTGCTTTGCTTGAATACTTGTATTCGCTATCTGTTGGAGGCCATTATTCAGTCACAACATTCAATACCAATTGCATTATGGGGTAAATTCTCATTTTCTTTTCCAGTAACTTACAAAAATTTGTGCTTAAGTTGTTTGAATCAAGGATGGGCATGAGAAAATCAAGAGCCAATGAAATAAGCAGAGTCAGAATTTTGGCCACAGCTCTAAGATGAGTTTTACTGCAGTACAGACAAACACTTACAGGATTTTAGGCCTTGACACTCAATATTGATCATAGTAAAATTCTACTATAACTCAAAATATCAGCCTCTCTCTTTTATCAGATCTACAAGTCCTCAATTGTATGACATATGTGGTTGTAAGAAACATTTCTGGGTTTCTGCTTCTCCAGTGTCCCGAAGTCAGTGTTTTCATTTGCTGAGGGTGGTGGTAATGGCAGCAGGTGAGTCTTCATTATCCTGAGTCCTTAGCTGGGACAAGTACCATTTTGATCTTCATAGCTTCTTCTTCCTCTAGGATCTATGTCTAACATTTTTTTCATATTTCTAAACACATTTTCACTCTGTGCTCCTTTTTAAGTATTCTGTACTGCCATGTTACACCCAGAAGTACTATATTTTTTCCCTTTTATGAAAATTGCATGTTATATTATTGGTCTCTTTTTTACCACTTAATTTTTCCCATCTTCAGGTCTGTTTGTCATTAACTGACACAAAAGAGTTGTTAAGATCCATATGATCACCAATAGCAGCATGTGTCCTATCCTTTATCAACCCGTGTCCTCACTGCTCAAGTCCTCTGCTATGTTACCAAGTCCATATTTTTCTACACTATGTCCTTGTGTTAGTCACAAGTCCCTTATTCTACATAGGTAAACTAATTATTGTTTCTATCTACATATAACATGATTGTACCATACAAGGATAAACAAAACCAAAGCAAATCTACCACACACACTCGGTCAATTAGAGCAAAATGCATTTACAGCTAATCCAAGTAAAACAGATCTGCAGGCAGGCCAAGAAAAGATCAAGCAGTGGAGGTCTTGCTAAACCCAGAACTTCAGGTCTTCCAAACTCATGGCAAACTGTATGGCCTGCCAATACAATATTACAGGGCTACCACTCTTAAAGCTTCATGGAAGTTAGGTTTGTAATTTCAAGTAGCTGTGTAGATTTACTCAGCCGCTAATGGAGAGGATTAGGGATGTCACAGATTGAGGTAATCCAGTTCTAATGTCTTAATAACTAAGAAGCTGAGGTCGATCAGGATGTGAAGCTTTCCACTTGTTTCCACTGACCATAGTAGGAATTTATATTCCTTTCTTAGATAATTAGGCACTGGATGCAACTTGTCCGGATGTCAATAAGATGTGGAAGCTAATATCCAAATTTTAAGTAAGCAGGTTGACTGGATAAGATTTTGAGAAACATTAACATCCTGCTTTATTTCCTCCATTTGTTGCTAGATTTGACAGACTAATTCTGTACTAAATAAGACTTCCCTTCTTGAGACGTGTTTTGTGATGGTGTTTGTCACAGATACTGTGTCTGACGAATAAATAATAGAAGTAATGTCAGTATCTAATGGAATCTGAAAGCTTTAACAAGTTGATTTTTTTCCACTGCATTTTCTACTGATTGTTTCCTTTTTTATATTTTGATTTTTTGTACAAATAAAAAGGCCTACTGGGAAAAACTCTATATTTGTTTCCTTGGCATTATATTATTGGATCCCATTTCTGGTTTAGGACCCTAAATGCTACCCTAATCAAGGCAACTATTGTGATCATGTAATCATGCTTTCTAAAATTACTCCATTCTCAAGTTTTTAACGAAAATGTTGGCTGAAATGAATCCACTCCCATTCCTATTTTAATGTGTTTCAGACACTTCTACTGAGACTTTCAGATCACAGAATCAAACTACAATTCATATTCTGAGTGTTCTACCAGAGTTACATTGGTAACTACCAAAGTTGATCACACGACCCACAAAAATTCATTTACAAAAAGAAATTCACAGGATCCTTTTTAGAAAGTGATATAGGATTTCTAAAGAGAAAAAGAGAATCAAACCTCTTTTTTATGTTTCAGATGGATACGTAATTTTTTTACCATAATTCTGTTTTATCCCAGATGTTATGTTTTCCAGAAAAGAAGTGTATTAAGTTCTTACTTGAGTTTTATCATGGACTGCCTCTGTAAAAATATGTGAATGGGATTTTTTTCTAATACAGTTTACCAGGAAAAAAAAAAAAAAAGAAAAAAAGAAAAGTCTAATTCCCTTTGAAGAGGACCAAGAGGACCAAGAGCTTTATGTTTGTGAAAACAGCCAAACTATTTCTTTGGCCCATCTTGGGTATATGTCTAAATTTGACTCTTAAAGATTCTTGAGACACAACAAATAATAGCTAACAAATGAATCCCATTTACACTAATAAATGAACAGATCATTCATCTCTGGGAGCTTGTTCATGTGGACTATTTAAATTGTCTTCACTTGATATTATAAGAAATACCATTCTTAATTCATTTGGCATTTCATTATTTTAGTTCTCCTAAATAAATGAATTCTGAAAGGTTACAGTAGAGATTCCTATCAAACATCTTATCTGGCAATGGAGAATGAAAAAAAATAAAAGCTGCCTATGTACATTGCAAAGTCTAATCTAAACATGTCATTTAGGTTGCAAACAAGTTGTTAATGTTGTCCTTGAAAGTGACCTTGTGCTGAAGACGTGTAGAAGGTTGCATTGCTGTCTTTATCTGAGCTGGCCTCCAAGCTTACTCACTCTCCTCTTACTTATGGAGAAATCTATCATTTAGATTTCATATTCAAATCAATCTAGGATAATAAAATACCTTCAAACAGCTTTGGTAAAGGGCTTGAAAACACAGAAAATGCTTTTTTTTTTGCAATAATTTATAAAAAATGTGCATGCAGAAGGATCTGGTGATAATTTATGTGGAATCATTAATCTCAGGGGTTCTAAGTGTAACCGGAACCCCGATTTCTGCCTGTCTGGAATTCATAAAGTATGCAGTTGCCTTTTCTTTGTTGTGCTGGCAACTAAAAATTCATCTTTTAGCACTTCAATTTCCCTTCTGTGGAGCAGGAGATGATATTGCATTTCCTCACACAGCAGAGCTAGGAGTTTGATTATACTTATGTATATGAAATCCTTCTATTTGCAAGTGGTAGGAATAGTAATGTATTTAGAAGTGGGGTATTTTTAGGTGTTGAAATACATTGCCAAGAGGCAGGACATGCTGATAGGTGAGTTTTGGTGCACTGTGTGAAGAAATGAGATGCCTCTGCCTTTCACTGATTAGGATTCCTTTATACTGACCATTTGCAAAACCATCATAACTTAACTGGATAAACTATTAGATTAGCCCATGATTTGTAGAATTCATGATCATCCTTTTCACTACGAACTTGTGCAAATGATTGGTAGAAACACAGCAGATCACATCACCCCTAGGAACATGGTTGAATTAGCAGGGGAAAACACATTTCCGCAAGAAAGCTTATTTAGTCTCTCCTTCTCATTTTCATTTGCTCTTTCTTTCTTTCTGTTATGAAGCATTTTTTCCCTGACATCCTGACAGCCAGGGCCAAAGCTTTCGGAAATCAAATGTGAACTCATTTTGAAATACCAGCAGCGTTTGAATTTTAAATTAACCTATTTACAATGAAACTATGCCTGCTGATTGCCATCATCTTCAGGAAAATTAACAGTAACGATCATTGGTGTCATAATGCAATTTCCCCGCAAAAATCACATAGGCTTCATTACTGTTTACATAAATTGTCATAAATACCAATTATAGCTGAACATAAAATGTAATGCTCTTTTTTTTAATCATAATCACACAATTGTTCTTCTAATTCATATGCTGGGGGAATAGGGTTTTGATTCAACCTTTGTTGTGAAGGAAATGTTTTGCTGGTAGTTAGTTTTGCTGTAAGTGCTTGTTGGCTTATTTTCAAATCCTCTCTCTCCCTTTCTCTCTCTTTTCCCCTCTCCATTTGGATCGTTTAGTCCTTGTCCCCTGTTTGCTTTGCCCTCTAATACACCAAAAGGAGCGTGTGGATGTGCTAATAACAGACGAGGGAGATGCACTGCTCATGTCCTCTAGACATCGGACATCAGGCTACAGAAGAGTAAGTATTTCCAGTGGGAATTTATAACATCATTTTGTACAATTACGTAGAAGACCCCATAAAGGAATAATGTAATAATAAACCTGTTAAAAGCACAAATTTGTTGCACCAATATCTGTTTCTCTCATAAGTCAGCAGAACAAAGAGCTGATAAAGGGAACGACATGTCAAATTACTAAATTAAAAAAACAAAAAACAAAACCAACAAAAAAAAAAAAAACCACCAACAACAAAAAGAAACAACCCAAAGCAAACACCAGAAGAAAAGGTCTGGCTTCATTTTAAGCACGTTGTTTGCTACATATATTTTTCGAGTAACTACATTTTAGCTGTCAGGCACATGCTATATGAGCAGTGCAAGGTAAGTGCTGTGTAATCGCAGGATAATTATCTTGTTATTTCTGTCTTCTAGCTTAAGCAGCAAGTGTGGAGTGCAGTTGTCTTTGGAGCTCGGGGTCTGCTGCTGACCCCTGAAACCCCTCCCCTTGGACTGTGTGCGTGAGCATATTCATATATATGCGTACACGAATGTACACACACACTTCCACGTGTGCATGTGGACAGTAAATGGCAAAATGGTAATTACATTATGAACTGAAGTTATTCATTTGAGGAATTCACTTTCTGGAAAGAACAGCTCTTTCACCTCTACTGCTGCTGTGGCTCAAGTTGCAGCCCCTTCTTGTGTAGATAGGTGGGACTAAGAGCAGTTTCCAGAGAAGAGGAAGAAAAAAAATTGAATATCATGCAAGAGTGTCTGGTTCTTGGATAACCTTTGCTAGAGAGAAAGGTATTCAGGTGTTGAAAAAAATGAGTTTTCTGGTTTTAGTCTAGGCTTTAGACCAGACGGATCTGTTCAGAAAGACCAGAAAATCTGCCTTGGAGGTTTTGTTAGTCTGGGTAGCAGTCCAGAATTTTCTCCCTGAGCTAGACATATTCAATATATTTGCTCCCTTATCCACTTTGCACTTACTAGATCCATGCCAAGCACATCTGTAATGTCTGCACAGAACAGTTGGGGTTTTTTCCTTTTTTTCTAAACAGCCTGGAGCAGCCACATTGTTAATCTTACTCAGTTTTTCTGCTGTGGTATAAATTTTTAGGATAATCTTGATCTGTGTTCTTCACAGGAGTTCGATGAAGAGCACTCAAGCATGCATCCCCAAATTATGGACCATCCATTGTCAGAGGGAGCAGATTCATCTGCAGGTCTATTTGCCAATATAAAGTAGAAACATTATTTTTCTTTTGACATAATTAACGGTCCCTCTATAATATGGATAAAATATTTCTTGCTGAGATTCCACTCTCCTTTTTCTTCCTCCTTTGTTTCTGACTGTTTTATTTGGTAGCACTGAACTGAATTTGTAGATTTCAAATAAAGTAGGTTATGAGTTGCAAAGTTACCAGCTGTAGATGTTTAAACAGAGGAGGGATACCAGTGTTGAAAAATTTGTGATATTTTGAAAAGACTATAAAATTTTTGCTATGTCTCCTGCAAAAAAATAAATCTGACCCTGCTGCATCTAAATCAATGCGAATCTCAACTTTTTTCATGGAACATTGGATGATTATTACTGGATGTGATACGAATTGTCCTGGATGTTGACATAGTCACTTCAGACCTCTTTTCAGCAAATCTTCTCCAAAGTGAGTGGATGTGAAGAGGACATAACAATTCTACCTTTGGTATCTCATTGAATCTTTGGTCATAACCAAAGTATTTGTAAAGATGTTGAAAAGAAATAAAATATTCAGCAGTGCATGTATTTCAGCCTTGGAACTTTCCATCGTAACATTTTTCTGGACTAATCTTATGACCCGAAACTATAGGTTAAAGATCCACCTTCTGATACTGTCTGTAAAAAGTGACATTTTGTGTGCATTGGCATCAAAGGAGATATGTATTCAACCATCACCACTGACAGCTTAGGAAAAATAGATATCCACTGCAATAGGAAGTGCAGTACAGTAATTTTAATTTAGGAATTCGCGTTCTCAGACAATGCTTAACACTTCCACTCTTCTTCCATAAAACAATGAAATGAAAAAAGCTAATTTTCTCTCTCAGAAGGAAGGTATCATTTTGTGCCGTCAACAAAGTGATGTTTTGCATAGACAGAATGAAAGTATGGAAAACAAAAAAGTGGCTTGAAACTTTTTTTTTTTTTGACAAAAAAATATTAAAGAAAACCTGGGCATAATTTTTACATAAATGCAGGTTAAACACCAAAATATAATAAAATAAAAACTAATTTTCAATAGATTTATGAAACCATTCAACTAATTTTTTTGATAAAAAGTAATTTTCAATAGACTTGTGAAAACATTCAAGTCATTTTTTTGAAAAATCATGGTTTTTTCCATTTTTCTTACATTTAAAACAGACGCAGATGGACACACAAAATTCCTGTTGTTAATTTTTCATAGATTAATTCTGGTATAAGTTACTAGATGGGAAATTCATAAATATTGATTAATCTCATTATTGTCAGAGATGTTGTTTATCTAACTAATGGTCATGCTAATGTTCCTGTACATCACTAACTATGACTTTAGCAGTGACTACTATTACCCTCTTCCATTTCTTGCCACTATAATCTCAAAGAGGAATGTATGTTTTTAGGAATGGGGGTTGTCTATCCCTTTGTGCTCATATGTTTTTAACACAAGATTCCTTTAAACCAGATAAGAATCTGCTAAGAGATTACAGCAGCTCAATCTGTGCTATGTTTTCTTGTTGTGCAAAGTGCCAATATTTCAGTTCTGAGGGTTCAAAAGGAATCTCTCAGACTTCTTGGATGAACAAATGTATTCCTACCTCCATAATACTAAAATTCAAATATTTTTTAGGAAACAATTGAATAAAAGAGAAAAATTACTTTTTTCATTCTTCTCTTTTACTTGTAAAAATTAATAACTGAAATCAGCTTTGAATTTTCAGTTCATCAAAATTCACCGGTTTTAGTGTCAACAAATGTCTTTGGCATAAATTGTGACAAAACCACTATTACTATCACTAAACCCTAAAACGAGCTAAAGTACAGTAAAAATGCATTAGGGAGCTAAAAACCACATGTCTTAGAGAAGTTATCTTTCTGTTTCAGAATAGCATTATGTTCAGGAAGTATCCAAATACTGAAAATTACAATGACATACGATTTTCTGTTGATTAGTTATGGTGTCTGCAATAGATTAGACAAGTCACATAGTGTGGCTATAGTTTCTGATTTGAATTCAGTAATATACAAAGAATGACAAATAATGAACACACACACAAAAAGAATAACAAATAATAAATTATATGCACACATGGGAATTTCAAGGTTAATCCAATACAAGCCGAAATAATGAAAAGATTCACTTTTTATTTCAATAGAATTTGCATCAAACCCATGAGTTATTGTATAAACAACATTAAACATTAATTTCTTTAAATATCTGTGTAATAAAAACGCTTATAAATCAAAGCAAATAAAAGGGAAACAAAAGAGGCTGAAACTGCATACTGAAGAGTAACAAAGAGTTTGAGAGTCTGGGGAAATATTTGTGGAGTTTTTTTTTCCAGTTGCTTTGTGGTTTGTTTTGGGTTTTAATTTTTCCTAGCATTTAACTATCTGTGTTAATTAATTTTATAAAACCATCTTCAAGAAATGTATCTGTGGTACGGATGAGGATGATTATTACAAACCTGAACTCTTGTTTATTGGTCTGGAAGAGGTCAAGAAGTTTTTCTTTTCTAAGTTGGGATTTTGCAAGAACTATTTCTCACAGTAAAGAATTTCTCTCTAATCTCTGATCTAAACCCACCTTCCTTCAGCTTTTCAGCCATTCCTCCTTGTCTTATCACTGCATGCCCTCATGAAAAGTCCCTCTCCAGCTCTCTTTGTAGCCTCTTTAGGCACTGGAAAGAGGTTTCAGGTCTCCCCAGAGCTTTCTCTTCCCCAGGTTGAACATTCCCAACTCTCTCAGCCTGTCTTCACAGCCCTATGCCCAACTTCGCATCTTTCCTCTGCACTTGCTCCAACAGGTCCAGACAAAGTAGGCCTTCAGGGCTGCAAGGATACATTCCTGGGTCAGATTGAGCTCTTAATCCAGAAAATACTAACAAAAAAATGGGTACTGCCATTAACGTTACTGTCAAAAAAAAAATTCTACAGTTGCGCATAATGAATGCACATGCAACAGCCTTGTAAAGGATCAAAATTTGGCTTCTCTATTTTGGTAAAGGAGAATGGAAACACATAAAGAGGGATCACTGCTATAAATTAAATCTTTGGAATACCATGCTTGTTGCCTGCTATTCGAGAAAGGACATATTTTGCTCTGTTTTAATTAATTCAGTTCCATCCTAATGCGAACTTCCTGCTTAAACCTCTTTTTTCTCTAAAGGTTTCAGAAAACCCTTATGATTTTCCATATGAAGCTCTTTAACATCATCATTATCAGATAACCAATCTGTACAGTAAGGAGTCACTTCCTCATTCAGCATTTTATGGTAAGAAAGACTTTATTTACTTATTCATTCTTGCAAAGCAGGACTTCGGTTCCCCCGCTACAGGTGTAGTAGTCTAAGTTTTCGTATTCAGGCACTTCTAGACTCCTCCTTATACCAGATCTTTTCACTGACATTATAAAATGTTATGATACAGTCATATTTTACCCAGTTTCAACTGATCGGGTTTTCAAAGGCACACAGTGTATTCCTTGTAGCATTCCAACTTCCATTTGCATTTGTAGCCCCTTCAAATGCTGTGGGGAATATACATAGCATGTACCCTTTTTTACAAAGCTCATTGACAAAATCATAGAGTAAGATAAGGGTTGAGGCAAATGTTTGAGGAATACCTTGAGCCATCAGGTACATTCAGTCATGTGCACTTCCCCGTGTATTTCTTGTGGTCCAAGACACAGAAGCCTGTAGTTTAAACTAACACAAAGGTTATGCATTGCTAGAAAGTTAACTTTTTGGATTGGTCTGTATTACCTAATTGTTTATACCCTTCCAAGATCTATTTTCAATGCATTAAATAGAAGAATTAAAAATTCTGTGAATCTTTAACTGGAAACAGAAGATGTTTCTCAGGAGCAGAGAATCTCTTTCTTATTGTAAACAGCAGAAGAGGTAAATGGGGAAGAGAAGAGGTACCAGCCTACTCTGTTTGGAAAGGTAATTTAGCCCAGAGTGTATCAGCTACCACCTTCTCCTATGCTCAGAATGAGCTGTGGGCAGAAACAATAGCTCTAAACAACAAATTCCCAGTGCCCACACTGTGAACCTGAAAACAGTAAAAGAGAAGACAAAAGAAATTTCGCCGTTCAGTTACACTTACTGAGGGATACAAGAGACAAACCACATTTTTAAAATATTGTTTGTCATCAGTTTCATCATTATCAGACTCCTTGAGCAAGAATAAATGTGTCGATGCGAGAAATGATCATACATGAAAGTTATGAATTTTAAGGAGACTCTACCCCATTTGTATTTTATCAAATATTTCCTAATGATGTTCTATAATACAAAATTAAATATTTCTGTCTCCATTGTGTGTTCTTATTCATGAGTTGGGCATTAATCGTTAAACAATGTACCTGCTTGTTTATTTGTACTAGATGTGATTATTTATATTCTGAATAGTCTGCAAGGTCTTTAACTGCATTGCCTAGCAATTTTTACAAGTTTAAGATTGTGTGGGGAGAAGGGAAAGGTTAAGTTATTGAACTCATTTCCCTGCTCTTGTAATGGAAACCATTTCCTTTATTATTTTATTAAAAATAAATTGATTTTTTAAAAAGGCAAGAAATGAGAGAGCTGTAAAAATATGTATTTACACCTGCTACTCATTTGGTTATACTGGAAAATGTCTAGAGCAACTCCACTTGGTATGAATGATATATGTGTACTTAAAATATGTCCATATTCCTATTGACAACTATTTGAATGGTGGAATTTTAACATGTTTAGATACTTTACTAAATCTGCTTTTTGTTAAGGAGTGAAAGTCATATGACCAGATACAAGCATTATTTATTTCAGTGAATGCTGCTTAGATTTTCCTTCCTTCTTACTGAAAAGGATAGGTAAATTTAGATAACAAATCATATCATCTTATCTTCAAGGCAATGTCTGAGATAGACCAGATAAACAAAGCAATAAAATACTTAATACTTTTCATTAATTACAGGAAATTTCTCAGACATGCTCTGTAAAACCAGGAAGTTTGCTAAGAGGAATTTTCTCTTCTTTAAACTTCTATCCATTGGCCTTATGAGCAATATCAAGTACTGTTTTACTAATGATAATGATAGGATATAACAAGAGTATTAAAGTTACTATGAGTATACTTGTATTTAGCCTTTAGCAAATGTAATGTTCATTGTGAGCTACATTTTACAGAAGCTGGAACAAGCACAGACAGAGCAAAGAACTTTACAGTAAATACCGCTTTAAAGGTTCAGTAGAAAATAGACTTCACCTGAGTCTTACTAAGCTATATATTTTGCTTTTGTAAATACTTCTTTTGGGTGTGAATTTTTTTTGAGTGTGGATTTTCTTTTTTAGTGTGGCTTTTTAAACTTAAGATTTATTGCAGCCTTTCGTGTAGTAGCAGAATTTTTATTTTCTTATTTACATTAGACTGAAGTCTTAGGTCAAATCTCTCATTAAAAATTGACACACACAGCCCCCTCCCTCCTTCTTGGTGTAAGGATTCATATATTAGAATACCTGGTTGAATAACCAAAGCATTTTTTTATATATATTTGCCATAAAATAACTACAGATATGGTTTGGCAATGTATAAACTGATTCTACCCAGTTTATTCACCCTCCTTTATCTCCCTCTGGGTTTTTCAATGATTCTTGATTCCATCCATGTTTTACTTGCATCTAATGAGCTTTAACATGTGTTTACATCTGTAAAATACATTACTGTATTTTATCTATATTCTTTTTTGCTGGAGTGCTCACATGAAAGAGGACAAAGTTTATTGGAAAATTATCTAGGAATAAGACTCAGGGAGGGATTCATCCCTCCTTAAGTTATATGTCTACAGTCTAGAAATATACAACTCATCTTCTTGATCTAAACACCTTCAGAATTAATTAGTCTGAATTCTCACATATTATCTATTTTAGAGACCTACTTCAGAAGAGTGAAGTTTTGTCTGAGCTTTTTTGTCTTTCTCTCCATTGATTACACAGGGATGTTTTGTAAGTGAGTAGTCCAGATAAAGTTGTTTATAACTTATATCTGATTAGGTAAATCCTTATTTGAAGTAGCTTCTTTTATCTTTTCCATGTCATATATCACAATGGCCTGAGACCAGAGAAGCAGGATAATTTAATTCAAGATTCAAAGATACCAGACTAAGAGCTATCAGTATTAAGCAATTTTACGTCAAATCAGTAGTGTGTGAACTAACCAGTTCCTAGCCATATTAGAGTCATAAGAGAACTGTGTAAACCATTCAATTACCATAATAATTTCCTAACAGCCCTGAGGGTTTCTTTTTGGAATTTTCTACCCCAGTGGTGCTCTTGTTTTAGACAATGCACAAATCCTCATGAGTTTCAAGCAATTCAGTTAATCTGGCAGAACACAGAAAATGCAAAGAGGGTGGGGAAGTAATTCTAGGGAATGATAGAGCCAGATAGAGCCAATCATGAAATATCAACAATAATCTAAGGCCAAGTGACAGTAAAAGTAGCACAACAATTAAAATAACAACTATCAGCTTTAGAAGAGGGAATTTATTGGAGCTCCACCTCTTAAGTCCCTGGTCTGAATCCAGATCTAACGAGACTGACCAAATGTCACTCCAATTACACAGCAATAAAAGTTCCAGAGTAAAATGAATTCCACAGTCTGAACTCAGCTTCAAGTGGGCATTTGTCTTCATTACAAGCCTAGCATATATTTGGCACAGTTTGAACTCCTGTCTTTAAAAGTGTTTCATAAGTTAATGAACAGGAAGATTGAAACATTTGCCTAGCGCCTGGTAAGTACCACATACCCAGGACTGGGGCAGGGGATAGAGCAAAAGACCTCAACTTTAACATCTTTTCCTCTCACTTCTTCACATACAAAATGGATATATTTCTTGTGGAGCTTTCAATTAAAAAAACAAACAAACAAAAACCAAAAAAAAATCCCCCACAAATCAACCAGTCAACCAAACTGAAAAGAAAGAATAATGGCCAGACTTCGCGAACGAAGAACCGGGGAAGGTCTTTACACCTTCCAGCCTGCGCATTGGATTTTTTAG
>JAYRBT010000093.1:65888570-65903994 GCA_036023395.1 Myiotriccus ornatus
AGAGGATGTTGGATCTTCTGATCAAGTTGTACGACTTCTTGTCATGCAGTATTTGGATACTCACTAAATGCCTGTTCTGATGTATATTTCCATACCAGGCTGTGTTTCAGTAGTTTATTTTACTTTTCTTGTCGATTGGATATGCCTCTGAATTAATTTAAAAGAAAAAAACATAGTAAAGCTTTTATTTTTTTCTTCAGTTGTACATTTCTGGCCCTTGCAGGACCTCACTGCTTACCAGAGAGAGTCTACAGATGGAGAATCAGAAAAGAGCTCTCAGGTCACATTGCTCACGCCCAGTGTTCAGGCTCAGCACAGATCTCATTATTCATTGCTTGGTAGACCCAGAGGTTTATCCATTCCTGCAATAAATATTTCCATAATCTAATAGATCTCACAGTAAGGTGCACGCTGTAATATTTTAACACATTTTTGTTTCCTTGATTTCATCCCATCATTCCTAATTATACCCCCCATGAATTTCTCGCTAAATCTCTTTAATTGCACAATTGTATATTTTCTTTCAACTCAGCCAAATGATATGTACCTGATCCAAGTCATCAGGCTTTACATTTTCTCCAGCATGGGAGGAACTACTCACCCTTCCTTCCACATGAACTATAAAGAACTCTCCAGTGTACCCCCGAAGAATGGTTCAGGTTTAGAGCAGTTCACAATACAGCATTGACATTATAACATCAGGTGGATCTGGCATGTACAAAGCATTAAAAACCTTGTTCCCTCACATTTAATACCTGTAATTATATATTATTTAACTTTCTGCAAAATTTTAAGAACAAAATTGCTTTAGATGCCACTTCAGAAATAATTGGATTTGTTACTCATTGCAAGGAGAATAATTTGCATGTCTTCTCATTTTGAACCTATCTTTATAGGTAGGGATCCTAAAGCAGAAACACAATTGAACTCATCAGAGGTCAAACAAATCATTACTGATGGAAAAGAAAACAACATTGCTTATATTCCTCTGAAAATATAGCATTTCACTGTCGTGATCTTCATTCTTAAGCTACCTACTGTTGTTGATATTCAGATACATTTTAATTTACTGTTTCCAGAGATTAGTAAGGAGAAGCTCTTGTATTAGGCATTTTTGGGTCATGAATTTTCAACATGCATACATTTATATCTCACTCATGAAACTCTGGCATCACTGAATGTGTTTGTCAATGCCTAGCGATCAACCATATGTCCCTAGTGCAAAAAAGACTGCAAAACCGTCTTCAGTATGGTTTTCTTTGCAGAAATGTTCCTCAAAGGAAGACTTGCACCACTATCTAAACAACTGTCATTATAAATCTAGAAATTCTGTGTATCAATACCTAGATATTAAATAACAAGAAAATACAGATAAAAGGCATGATTTTTTTTCTTTGTAAAGCTTAATAAACTTCACTGCTACTTCCATTATGAAATGTATTAATTTATAGTTAATTCTCTGACTGTCATTATTAAAAACACATAGAAAATACAGACTTTTCTAAAAAACAGAGTGGATGTTAATTATTTAAATGTTCCATTTCATAGCTTCAGAAAAAGGAAATAAACAAATTCATTATTATTAATTGACAATATTTTACCAGAGTGTAGGGGCCCCAGTGAACTAAACATTATGCAAGCCACAAAACACAGAATTAAATCTTGACTTGGGTAAAATGAGTACCATAAATCTATCAAGTTCACTGGAAATTTCATCCCTGGCTGGAGACAGTCCCTCTTCTGAAGAGTATGCAAAATTTAGTCCCCAGTTTTGCACACACACAATGTGCATAACTTTTCTCAGGTGATTAGTAAAGCTCCTTTTTTATTCATCCCCAGCACCAGAACAAATTACAAAGATAAAAGCATTGCAGGGACTGAAGTGAAGTTGGATTAGTTGTCTGTGATGCCTTTATCATCTGTGATAACTTTACTCAAGGTTACACAGGTTTTTAAGAACTAGATTGGGGGTTAATTTAATAGATGATGTAACCAGTGGGTGTAATAAACAAATCTGAGGGAAAGGGGAAAGAAGTCTTGCAGTAATGTGGATGGATATTTAAGAGGGACAGATTGGTACTTTATTTATTTGTGAATGTTTTA
Source organism: Myiotriccus ornatus (assembly GCA_036023395.1). NCBI lineage: Eukaryota > Metazoa > Chordata > Aves > Passeriformes > Tyrannidae > Myiotriccus > Myiotriccus ornatus. The sequence goes on from JAYRBT010000093.1 coordinate 65,890,674, forward strand.
TGGTGGAAATAAACTGCATGTAGATCAGACTGGAATGAGCTCATGGCATGGCACTCTTTCTTCACGATGTGTCTTGCCAGCTCCATTTTCTGACTTTCCATTTTGCTGTGAATGCTTCAGGAAGCTCTTACTTCTCTGTGCTCTTATCATCAAATCACCTTTTCATTTTAACTCATACAAAATCTGCAGAACCAAGTTTCAATTCTGATGTTTAAAAGGCTTGCACTTTCTTGAATGTGAAGCTTGAATAAGGACAGTGGGTTTCCTGAGAAAGGCATTTCTCAGCAAAAAAGTCTCTTTTTGTGTACAGCAGTGGGTAGAAGGGCAGGGCATTCACTGTCTGCCAGCACTGGCAGCACTACAGGTCACACAGCTTTACTTTGCTCTGTCTGTAGAGATTTTGTTTCTGCGGTCGACTGATTCAACAGTGGGGGCAGAAAACAGGAGTTTCAATGCTTAATTTCCAGTATCCCCTATGGGTTTATCCCATTTGTTCTAGCGCAATTCTCATCTTTAACCTATGACTGAAGGTAGAGCATTCTGGGTACCCAAGGTCCAAGTTTCCCTCTGATTAGAAAGGGGCTTGAACATTTTGTTTAATTCAGTTGTATAAATTTTCTCTGCTGCTACAAATTTCTGACTTACAAGAATTAGAGTGAATATTGAGTAACTCAGAAATAAAGCCCAAAATATCCTGAAGCACATTTGTGTTCAGAGCTCAGGGGCTGATCACTGCTGAAGGTATGAGGATTTTTGACAAACCTCCAGAGGGGCTTGCAAGTGACTGGAGCTTGTGTTGCTCATCCGGATGGAGGTCTTCACACACTGAGAACATTTCACCATCAATGCTAATGTCAGCACAAAAGCAACTAGATAACTCATTACCCTTGAATGAAGAAAATGCACCCACCTGGTGCAAACCCATTCCAGTTAAACAAAGACTGATAACATCAACTTTTATTTCCCCTCCATTTTCCATCATGAAAGCATACAAATAACTAAAAAACAGGTATCTGACATCTAATTTATCCTTGTGTTTGTAATTTATTAGTAATGTCCATTTACTTTTTAGTGTTTCTGCAGCAGTGATGGTGAATTTAACTTCTCTCATCTGGCTATTAAAATAAATCTTCAACAAAACATGAGGAATGGGGGAAAAGCTTAAGAGATACTATTGTTCAAAGTTAGTCTTTTCTACTTACTCGGATGTTGAATCATTCATCCCTGTTTTGAAATCCGAAATTAGGGAAGGTAGGGCTGGAAAGAGAATAACAAGACAACCCTGGTGACAAGACAACCCTAAATCTCCATTCTTAAGAGATAAGGGGGAAAACACACCTAAAACCATATTTTTTTATATACTTCCCTTTCTGATTATAACAATAGGACAGAAAACTGGCAGTTAAAGCTGGATTGATCGCTGGTTAGATGACATAGAGCCTTTATGAGTGGGGGATAGAAACTGATAAATGTTTTTTTTTCCCCCTTCAGAACCTTTTTCTAAAGCTGCAGCAAATGTGTCATGCATAAAAAGTATGCAATTTTCATGTAATTAGAGGAACAGGAGATGAAAATGAGTTCCATCAGAGCAATCAAGGATGGTAATGTGGCATGGATTTGTCAGCGCCTATTTGTCATGAAAGCAAAACCCAACAAGTGTTCTATATTTTATTTCATTATTATCACTGCTATACCTTAAAAAACACTTTTAAAACACACATCAAAAAAAATACAATTTTATAACAGTGGTGTAAGAAAGCAACCAACAACTCACTGTATAAATGAAAACAGTCTCTGTTTTTAATATAATGTTTATTTTGGTTTTGTTTAAAAGACTAGGTTAGCTTTGTTCCTTCAAAGAGAGAAAAAAAAGTGTGATTTATTCTTACGATACTTTAGTTTTGCTCCAGCATCATATCTCTGGGTTCAACATTTCCATTCTGCAAATTCATATGGTAACCTTTGCTCTGCTAAGGACTCCCACATTCATCCCACTGAGTAATAACTGAGGCATCCAAATTAGGAATGCAATCATCTTAAATTGCCCTATAATCTGTCACAAAAAAAAAAAAAAAGAAGTGCATCCCACCTTGCCTGAGAAATGTGTTAATTCCTGACCTGCTTATAGAGGAAGGTCAAGTTAATAGTGTTCTAAATGGTGTGATTCAGGTAAGCACCTAAAGTTACACACGATGAATCTGAGCCTTATACAAAACCCCCAGCAATGTCACTCTCTGTTGTTCCTGTTACTTCTTCACTTCTCGTGAACCTCAGGTAGCAAATAAAAATATAGTTTGCCTGGTAGTACCCAGACCTCTGCTTTATCTACAGCAATTAAATGACCCAAGGGTTGAGAATGTTAACTTATGCTGTTGGTTTACTCAACACTTCCATGGAGGGGATAAATTCAGTGGAACTGTGGCTGTGTGTTTGCATAGTGCCTGGGGACAACACTTATAATAAAATTATAAGAGCAAGAGCACTATAAATCAGTGTCGATAATAATAATTCAGGATGATAGGACCTGCCTTGCAGGGTCAGATCAAAGGTCTCCCTAGCCTAATATTCTGCTGATGACAGTGGTCAAAGACAAATATTTAAGGAAAAAAAAAACCAGCAACTAGGCAAATATGCAGTGGTTGTTCCCCCGGTTTAGTCTCTCAGCTTCTGGCAATCTGTGGTTCAGAGGGTGATGACTCAAACCATGATACACATGGTTAATATGGTTCAATTTATTTCTTGAAGGAAGCACTAAACATTTACAGCAGTTATTGACAGCTTTAAAAATTGCTGCCCAGGAAATATCCCTTCATTTATTTCCTATAAATATTTTATTTTATAAAAGTCTAGTTATGCACCCAAAAAAGATAGGCATTATACACAGACACATTCCCCAGCTCGTTACAGGCTACTCTGATCAGAAATGCAGAGCCCTTTAGTTAAAGGTTGCTGATAGTTAATATTTTCCCTGTTTTCTCCCTTTGGGCTGAAGGTGGGAGACAGTTGCTCTCAAGTTGCATATGTCTCTCTCGAGCCATCCATGATAGGTCTCTTCTCAGTCTTTCAAGCTGGCATATGCCCAGATTTCCTGCTAATGCAGTAGGAATAACACAAACAAGAACTTGAGAAGACAGAGAGTAGAAAACTGTTATAAATGGTTACTTGAGTATTCTGAATTATGGATTTCTCCTGATGGTACTTGCTGAAGGAGTGCATCTCCCTCTGTATGCGGCACTGGTGATGTACCTCAAGTTTTGTGCCCAGTTCTGGGATCCTCACAATAAGAAATATATTGGAGTGCTGGAGCATGTGCAGAGAGGGGCAACTGAGCTGGGGAAGAGTCTGTAGCACAAGCCCTATAAGGAGTGGCTGAGGGAGCTGGGGGGGCTCAGCCTTAAGAAAAGGAGGCACAGGGGGGAACTTTATCACTCTCCACAACTCCCTGACAGAAGGGTGGAACCAGGCGGGGATCAGTCTTTTCTCTCAGGCAACAAGTGACGGGACAAGAGGACATGGCCTCAAGCTGCACCAGGGAAGATTGGACATCAGGAGGAATTTCTTCATAAGAAGGGTAGTCAAACACTCTAATGGACTTCCCAGGGCAGTCACCATCCCTGGAAGCATTCAAGAAATGACTGGACATGGCACTTAGTGTAATGTTCTAGCTGACAAGGTGGTGATCAGTCAAAAGTTGGACTTGATGTGCTCATTTTCCACTTAAATGATTCTGTGATTCTTTGCTCTGAGCATGCAAACAGGAAGGAATTACTGAGGTCCACCCAGAGGAGCTGAATGGTGACTGTGACTGCATGGATGGAGCCTTTAACAAAGAGCAGACTGTACATTCCTGACCCTCACAGGCCGCTGACCTAAAAATCCGTGCTGCATTCAGTGTTCCTGTCTGTTGTACACTGGTGATGGAGGACACAGTGGTTTTCCATTAGTGTTTTAATTTCATAAGCAGATAGGACACAAAGCTGAAATACTTATGAAAGGAAAAATGATATTTTGCTTTCCTGGGCACTTAAAACAAAGGCATTTGGAACTACAAAAGTGCACATCTCCTGGCTCATGTCCACGAGAAAAACCAAGAGATTCAGTAATGATTTCCTTCTCAAAAAAAGCCTAACAAATCAGACCATTTCCAAATTGAGGGCTTAGTTTGGGTTGGGAAACATGAGAACATTTTGGGGGCCGAAAGTGAGTTCAAAGAATCATAGAATGGTTTGTGTTGGAAGGGACCTTAAAGACCAACTCATTCCAAACCCCTCCCATGGACAGGGACACCTTCCACTAGACCAGGTTGCTCCAAGGCCCATCCAACCAGCCTTGGACACTTCCAGGGATTGGGCAGCCACAGCTTCTCTGGAAAACCTGTGCCAGTGCCTCACTACCCTTACAGTAAAGAATTTCTTTCTAATATTCAATCTAAACCTTCTTTCCATTCAAAACCATTCCCTGCTGCCCCATTACTACATTCCCTGTATGTAGGGAGCTGAAGAAGACAAATCAAAATTCCTCAAGGGCCAAGAGAGTAGGTGCTTGTGGTTGTTGTTTGGGTTGCTGTTGTGTGGGTTTTTCAGGGTATATGCACAAACACAGTGCACTTCCTACGGGAGGAACTAGTTTGTGGTGTCTGCCCTCACTGTGACCGTGTCCATCTGCCATACCTGTCTGGCTCCAGTGCTAAATGAGAGGAGGAACTGTGACCTCACTTCTTTTTCCACTTGAAGATCTAGGGCTGGCAGTGCCTGACTCAGTTCTCAAAGTCCTTGCTCAAAATGATCTCTGACTAGAGGAAATTTGGTTGTCCTCCATATGCCAAGAACTATAAAAATAGAGTCCTTAACAGGTGAAAATTCACTTCTTTCTTGGGAGCACCCCCAATTATGGTCCCACTGCAGCCTGTGGAAGTTGTCTATGTGCTGCACTGGTTCAGTGCAGGACCTCTGGAGCATAAGTGATTTCATATCTCCTCTGGTTTCAGTCAATTTGCATTTTGCATAAATATACACGACTTCAAATGGTCTCAGTAAAATAAAATTACTGACATTTATCACTAATTAGCTAATAATGTCATTATCTAGACTAGCTAAAAAATAATCACGAGAAGGAAAAAAATATCTGGGGAAGAATTATTCAATTTAGTAAACTTTTTTTTTTTTTGGGGGGGGGAAAGTGGGTAATTATTCTTCTTAAGTCAAGATTTGCTGGGAGAAAAAAAAAAAACCTGCAAGCATTTTTTCCATTACTTTAACTCTGCGTAAAGTTGGGATAAAGTATTAACCATTCAATGACAAAAGAAATGCTTTGCAGCTAAAGTGAACAAAGTGTGGGGTTTTGTCATCATTTCTAATTTATTTTTTTCTTAAGAAAACAACATGATGTAGGCCTATTTAATATCTGAAGCAAGGTAGGAGCCATGAGGAGCTTTCACTTCTCTGTAAAAAATCAAAGTCTCATGCTGAAGGAAGTGAGAGAAAATGTAATAAGGAAGATGAGATCAATGCTTTTTTTTTTTTTCCTTAACTCTAGAGTTCCTTGTAGTCCAGCCTCATGTATGAAAATTGATGAGCTCTCACACTCCTGGGGCCAGATACAGCGGTTTGGGTTTCTTTACTCCCAGAGGGGCACACATTCCATGTGAGCTATTAGGAAAAGAAAAGTTGATTTGGTTAGCATATTTTGGAATGATTTCTTAGACCAGGAACATCCATGGTTTTCCAAGCAAAAATACTGTGTGCGTTAGAGCATGTAGTAAGTGTATCACATTCTGTGAAGTGTCTGCAAAGCTTCCAGTGTTCCTTAAGCATTTTAGACTTGTAGGGTCAAAATGCAACAATTAATATTTATAGTATTTCTGGAGTTTCTCAAAAGTATGTGGTAAGCAGCTACAGTGCATGTGATTTGTGAAGTTCTGGAGTCTGACATTCAAAATGAAGGTACAAACTGCCTTTGAAAGCATCTGATCTGCTGGGACTGTGAGACACCTGGAACTTTTAGGTAAATATAGACTACAGCTTCAACTCTAAACAGAGGACCATCACCTACTCTAGTTATGACTCTAATGGTCTGGCTTTCTATTAGTCATCCCTTCAAAACAAAGGCTTTTTCTGTAGAGGTGACAGGATGTGAGAAGTGGGGTGAAGGGGGAAGAGGTGAGGGGCAAGTGAAAGAGGTATGTAATTGCTCCTATAGTGAAGCACAATACTGATGGTTCTGACGTCCAGAACAATAATTTTTCTCCTTACAAATGGCAGGAAAAGGGAGACTCTAAAATCTAGAGCCTCTGAAAGAGAGATATAAAAATTACAGGACAGAAGTACCAAGAGGATTAAGTGATTTTCTGGACTAACTACCGATTGCCAAACAGTAAGAGGTGTAGAAATTACTTTTACCATTATATGAAATGTCTGTGTGTCTGATTCCTCTTAATGTGAGTCAGCTTCCTGACCACAACATCAGAGATTTAGAAGGAAGAAAGTGTCCATTTTAAGGCAGATTTGACTCTCTCATGTTACGCAGCTCATACTGATATCAGGGGAAGCTGAGTATGAATGAAACAATGACAGGCTATAGCTGTAAAATTTCCAGAATCTACACTTGCTGCTTTAACATGCCAATATTCTGTTTGGAATATGGCTTTGGCATCTTATAATTTCTTGTTAGGGAAAATGGGGGAATAACAGAATGTGGACACAGTACTGAACACAAAGGTGGCACAATTTCATTTTCTTTCCTGGCATGATGATATTTTTTATTATTATTATTTTTTCTGGTCATGGTTGTTTTTCAGACCCCCTCATTCCCCACCTGCCTCTTCCTTTTCCCACCCTTCTGCTTCCCAGACGTGAGCAACTTTGCCATCCTTATTGGGGAAATAAATAAATAAATTTCTGTGAGACAGCTTGGAAGAATGTTTGATAATCTGAACCATTATGGAGGTGAAATTTCATTACACAGATGGTGACATCCCAATGTCTATCATCAAAACACAGCAGGTAGAAACAATCAGCTAGGCCCATTCCCCACTATAAAATTACACTTACATTAATGTCACTCTAGATTTCATTATGCGGAAAATGATATTGCACAGGTCTCTGACGTGAGGGAGACTGGGGGAGGAGGAAAAAAAAGAAAATGAGAGATGTGAATCTAGGTTAGGTAGTGGGGGGGAGGATGGGTGGGCAAGTCAGAGAAGCAGAACATGGACTAGGAATGATCAGCTCTGCCAATAAAATAAACACCCAACCACACTTGCGGTTTTTGTTGCAGTGTCCTGGTCATCTCCAACCTCAGTTCCCACTTCAGTTTCTGATGGAGTGCTTAGAAGCCCTCTGTGGGAAAAAGGCAGTTTCACAATTTTTATGTATAGAAGCACAGAATCGTAGAATATCCTGACTTGGAAGAATATCCTGACCCACGACAATCATTGAGTCCGACTCTTTGCCCTGCACCCCAAGGATCACCACGTGTGCCTATTAATAAGTCCTGATAGTCTTAGTTTAGTGAACAAGGTACTTCACCATTTCAAGAAGCCACTGCTGCATGCTGAACATTCTGGGGTACTAGGGAAAAAAACACCACAGGTCAGAAAACATCTGCTGTGATGGAGGTAAAGGACTGGCACAGGTTGCCCAGAGAAGCTGCAGATATGCCATCCATGGAGGTGTTTAAGACCACATTGGATGGGGCTTTGAGGAACACAGTCCAGTGGAGGGTGTCCCTGCCCACGACAAGGAAGTTGGAATGAGATGATATTTACGGTCCCTTCCAACCCAAACCACTCTATGATTCTGTTTTGTCAGTTCTGAGTTAAATGATGGTACTCAATCTATCACTGCTGTATTTCTACCATTTTTCTTCCTTAATCTGAAATCAGAACAAGTCCTGATACTGGGAAACAAACTCAGGGGACAAGAAATTCATGTTTATGTTGCTCATATGTCCTTCCTTCAGCAATGTCACTTTTTATTTTTTCACTTCAGAATCCAGGTTAATTTTTGAATCTCTACATTCTCTATGCTAAGTGATGAGACAGAACAGAATTTCCTTGTCTTATTAGCAGCATTGTGTGATGCTTCAATAATATATTTCCAAATATGTTAAAACACAGATTTATACAATAGTATTCAAATTATCCCAGGCTCTCATTATACTTAAGGGAAAGTGAGCAGTACTTTGAAAGAATAACTTTCATAGTAAAATAAATATTATCTGACTTCAGAAGTTCAAATTGAAGGTGTCTATATGTAACCTAGAGCAGTCTGCTTTTATAATCAGCAGGAATCTGATCAATAGAATTGATAGGACTTAGGGTATGATACATCTAAGTAAATCTTGGTGTCTGCTTTAGAACCACAACTGAAATTACCAGCACTTACCTGTGGAACTACTTCTGGCCTCAAATTACAAAGTTAGTGTCTATAAAAATTAGCCTTTGTATTAGACTAGGGATTCATTATAATATTCTAAATTGTATCTTATAAAAAAGTAGGGGAGATTCTGAAAGTGCTTTTCTCCATTAAATACTGAGAAATCTGAGATTGTAATTTAAATTAGGTGAGGTTGCTTTCACTAAAAACCTGAGAAATTTTGATTCCAGGGTTCAAAATCCTTAGATCTCATAAAATTTTTATATATATTTATGCTTGCATGCACTAACATATATGCATGCATTCGGAGTGGACAAATGGCTTTAATAAGCAGTCATCTCACAGAGGTTCTTCCAGTGAAATTTTATGTCCAGTTTTGTGAAGTGAAAGGTGTGAATATTTTAGATAAACATTTGAAGGCTAATTCAAACAGTATAAGAGCCCTTATGTTTTAACCATCACTGTGTTACAGCCTTTATTAAGCAAGAGGATCCAGAGTACAAATAATGGATCTTCTTTGCATTTCATTTAACAAATATATTGATTGAAGTCCCCTTTCAAACCTCAGCAGACGGGATGCTTTAGGGGTAATTTTTTCAAAGGAAGTTTGCATGGGGATTTAACCAGCCAACTTCCCTTGATGTTAGCAGGAACTATGTGACTAAACAGATATGGTACTTTGAAAAGACACCCCTAAACACCTTATGTTGAATCACTGGAAGTCTTTGAACTCAGCAGGATCATTGCCTGAATAAGAAGTGGTGGTTCAGATCCAACATGTGAATCAGTTTATAATAAACAGTGTTTTAAGTGGGACACAGATTGTATTTGTCCAAAGAGAGAGAGGGAAGGCTGGGGTAACATGGAACCAGTTGATCTGGCATTAAACTTTTTCCTCCTCCTAATTCCATCTTGGAGAACACTTCTGGGAAAGCACTTCATCATCTGTGATGAAGTAGCCTCATTAAAATAACTGTAATATTCTTCAGTCAGTTGCCAATAAGGTGGTCCCTAATGGATTTTCCTGCAGCACATTTTAAAGCAACCGTAGTCTGTTCTAAGGAGTCATTTATAGGCAGCAAGATGATGACCAATCATAAACTAAGGCAAAGACCTACAACTAAAAGAAGATTATGTTGGGCGACTAATCCAAACTAAGATAATATTACTTTCAGAATACCCTCATTTTGATTGAAACTGTTCACTGTATAACTCTATCATAATTTTGTTCCAGACTTGTTTATCATCCTAAAAAAAGGAACTAATGGATGATTACGTTGAGTCAAGATGGAATCACTTCCTATTCTTTGACTTCATATGCTGCCTCTCTCCTGCTGTTCTCTGCAGGAACTCTGTGTCCTCTCCATCTCCCACAGAGAAAAAATAGAGGTCTCATAGATGGCTTTTAGAGGTCATGCTGAGTGGAAACATACAGCAAAGGTCAAATTCAGCCTAAATTATTTCAGACCATAATGTCATTCCATGAATAAACCTTTCTTTTTACTTTGTAAATTCTTCAAAGGAAAGTGCTTTGAACCTTTGAATTGGAGAATTCTGATTTGACATAGTTTATGCTCCTGTTATATATATATATGTGTGTATATACACACACATATATACATATTCCTTCATTAGGAAAATGAAAGAGAAATAAAAAAAAATCCTACATAATATATAAATTGAATTTTAAAAAATGTAGCACTGCTATAGGAAATGTTAGTCTGCCAGCATTATTTTGATAAAAATATTGTGCCCAGAAATACCTTGTCATTAGATACGATTAAGGTAATCTTCCTCAAATTAGACAGACAGACAGAGATGTACCATTGTTATCTCCTGCAGCTGTCTGCCTACCAGATTTGTGACATTTTAGGGGTATCTTTTCAAAGCGGCATACAGCTGCATGACTCTCAGAAACATCAACAGAAGCTGATCGATTAAATCCCACACTTGCTTTTGCTTTGAAAAATTTTCCCCTAAGCATCCTGTCTGCTGGGCTTTGGGAAAGGACTTCACTGTTTTCATGAAGAGAAATGCAGAAAATATTCAGTCTACATTAAAAGATAAATTAAAATAGAGTAAGACTGAAAAATATACAAAATAAAATAAAGATCAGCATTTCTACTTGTTCTCTGCTCCCTTGATTGCTGCTCTGGTACTATGAATGCATTCCAAGCTTTGTTACATCCATCAGGGATGGTACAGATGGACATTTTGCCTGTCCAACCTGACTCAACCGCTTGAAGATTCATCAGAGAGAATCTGTTGGCAATTGCAAATGGATCTAATCCAGAGCCGGCAGATTTTGTCTCTCTAGAGGAAAGCAGGACTGTAAAGGGCAGACTAGACTGGTAAAAATATTTACTTTTATATTTCATCACTTCAAATTTATAATGGGACAAAATGTCTTTAAAACTTCACCTTTTTAATAGGATACTAACAGATTTTCAGTGCAATTCATTTGCTGGCAAGTCAGACACTTGAGAGCGGGAAATGTTTTAAGCTGAAAAAAAAAAAAAGGAAGAAGAAAAGAAAAGAAAAAGCAATCAGCAGGGTGACATATACTTTATTAGTCCTCTTCAAAATCACTTCCTCCCCTTTCTCCCTTTTATATTTCTTGTCTTTCTATGCGCTCTCCTTCTTACATTACATCCCTCATTTTAGGCATTTTAATCCCTCCAAAGGGATGCATCCCAGTGGCACAGGCAGTTGTAAGGCACAATTCTCAGCTATGCCATGGCTCTTTTACAGTGCTGCGGCAGCGAAAAGCAGCCTTATAGCCCATGGAACTGGCCACTGTGGAATATCCTCCCCACTATGCACAAAACGGGGTTTCAGAAAGCAAGTACAGTCAGCACATTGGATATATAATGGCCCCGTCACATTTCCCAATGTAAAAAGACCCCCATGCTTAAGGCGAGCATGAGGAATGAAGAAAGGGGAGCTTGCTTGAAGTCTTATCATGGCCTTGAGAGAAAAATTCCACAAAATTCAGGTTGTGATCAAAATCAGGCTAGCCCTAAATGGTGCCTTTTTGCCTCTGAATAAGCCACGGTGCAGTGAGGAGAATGAGTTATTTATTACCTCTTGTAGAAATGCAGGGAATTTCTCAGAAATTTTTCTGGGATAAAAAATGAATGTATGGAATTTACTTCACACGTGAGGAACTGTCAAACCTAAGTATTTTCCTGTCTTGATGTTCAGTAGCTTATGGAAGTTTACTTATTTACGGGTGGAAGCCTTGTTAGGTGGTCAATACAGTCTCTTTCTAGGTCTGATAAGGATGTATAACTTGCCTTCTCCATTTCTTCTGGGCCCTGTTTAAAACTGTTCTTCATCTACCATGGGTACTGTTGCTACTCTTATGAAACATACTCTGAGTTTCCTTCTCATTCTCCTCGGGGAGTGCAGTCTACAATCCTTTGCAGAGAGGGAAATGATGAAGCCATGCAGAAAGTGCAGAATCAGGATAACCTTTCTGCTCATTCTGCTCTCCACTGACGCCCTTGTGCAAATGGTGAGTCATCCCTCAGCTGTGCCACTCCATTTGGGCGTACTAAATAATCCTGATGTAAATGGTCACAGCCACATAAAGCACACTGTGGAGTGCTCGATAGCAGGCACACTTCACTGCATATTTTCAGTAGATTCTGTGTGTATAATTCATTCCTCTCAAAAAAATCCCCGCTCTAAAACATAACTACAGCACAGTTTCTCAGGAATTGGTCTGTGACAAAGGTGTGGAGTGAACCCTCACTCTATTAATGACTGCTATGAATCCAAGTGGATTTCTCAGCCACAAAAGAGAGAGGAACTTCAGGCTCATATGGCTCAGTGCTCAATACCAGCCACAAGATGTTGCATGTTCTCAAGTCCCATCAATTTCAATTGAGTTGAGAGGCCCTAGTTCCCATTACTCTTCCTGTTAGTGAAAAGATTCCTGTTACCTCTAGTGAGTTTTGGGTCTGTACACCCTGACTACAGAAAGCAAAAGGCAGAGGAGTTAAAGTGACTTCAGCTACCTTTGCGCCTCCTTCATTATCAGCCAGACAAGCCCCTGAAGGAAGGTAAAGCAGCCTTAGGATGGCTAAAATTTTACATTCTGTGCACAAATATTGCATATCGTTTAAACGCTGCTTTGTAAAACTGGGTGGTTATTATTCTTTTATATTTTCAGCTTTTTCTGTATTCTGGAGATTAGAGAGGAAACAGTATAGACCATTACCAGCTCCTAAGAATTTACCACCACGCTTTGCTCTTAGACCCTCTGAGAGTACCTTTAGAAATCTGTTTTCAGCTCTGTTTACTTTAGAACACTATTTAAATTAAACTGGAAAAGTAATATTGCAAACATTAGTTGGTTCTACATTATTTAATTAAAGATTGCGAGTTCCTTTAGAAAAAAAAAGTTCCTATGCAAACGTAAGCTTTAACTGTATAAAAGTACATATACATGCATGCAAATATGTATATGTGTATGTTCCTATCATTAATATTATTTTTAATATTCTATTATTTCACTATTTCACTGTTTGCTATCTGTGGTTATTTATTCCTTTGTTTGATTTTTCCAACTCTTTCTTCAGGAAAAAAAAAAAAAAGTCGTGTCACTTACTGGTAGAAAACATAACAGCCTTGAAATCTATTTTCTTCTTCTCTTTTTAATCCTGCTTTAATCCTTTAGAGCTATAAACCAAGGAAAATGTCTATTTTCTACTGTATATATTTACAGCTTCTATTCTAAATAACTTTAGCGCTTTAGGATTTGCAATCACCATGATTTCCTGTACGGAGGAAAAAAAGAAAATCAAACTTCTAAGCTCCACAGGGAACAATTCAACTCCACTGGGTTCTTTAATGTAGGATCCATATAAAAGCAATCAGAGCTGTTTTCTCCACTCCAGCTATTTGGTTCCTCTCTGCTATTGTCTGCCATACTCTTGCCT
>JAYRBT010000093.1:65912315-65935816 GCA_036023395.1 Myiotriccus ornatus
AAAACCACGACATTTTTTGGTGGAGAATGCGGGCAGAGACTGCCCAGAGAGGCAGTGGCCGAGTCAAACCCCGACATGAGTGCACAGATAGCATTTTGATTTGCATCTAAAGTAAAGAGGTTCTTCAGGGCTCAGATTTGAGCTTTGTATGTTTATACATACATGCAGAGGTCTTCCAAAGGGACTGAGATAGAGAGCAAATATACTGATACTAAAATATGTTCATTGCTGTTTCATCTGTACTTTCTCCATTTCTCTCTTTTTCTTGTTATTTTGTTGTTCAAATCTCCTACCTCTTCTTCAAACTTAGATTAGTTTAAAAAAGGTTATTTGTCAGGTACCCATTTTTTTATTATTTTATTTTATTTTTATTTTTTCTTTGTTTTTCTTTAAATGTTCTGCAAGAAAAATATCACAGAGCTCATAGTATACGTAAAAATTAACACCCTGAGTCTCAATGGAGACAGCAACAGAGATGGATGGTTCTAAGAGGGTGAGAGTGATTCCAGCTTTCCCTTAGGGTTACTTCACTTTGAATCCTGCACAAGGTGGTGTTTGAAGCTCCAACATTCCTCATAGCTTTAAGAAAAAAATGTTACTTTAAGAGGTGTTTTATATTACTAATATTACTTCACCCTATTTTTTCCTCTCTCAGGATTCTGTCAATCTGTCTCTCTATATAACCTTGTAGTAATGGAGTGGAAACCAGCCTCTGCTTGAAAGGTTTTTAAATTCTCATAAAGTTCCCAAAATACATACTCTGAAAGTAGTGCAATGTACTTAACTTGTGATCATGAGTAGTGACACAACATGCACAAGTTGTAATTGTTCCTCTTTGCATTGCTCCACTTCTGTTCAACCATTTGTATATACCATGGCCTCCTCTAATGGATGTTAATAAAAATTTCAGTGCATAGTCTGAGTTATGGCATATATTGTGTTTAAGTACTGAAAGATGACAGACTTGGTGGGCTTCCATAGCAAATATTGCCCATGGGGAAAAGTTGCTTCTGAGGCCATGGTAAGCTGTCTCAAAATACAATTTGCTTTCCTTTTCTTTAGGATTTATTGCATTTTATCATGTATTATATATTTTATTCAAAGAAGTCTTTCTAGGGATGAGGACTTCAGTACATAACAACAGCTCCCTTGAGTGGGAGATTTCAGGGCGACCTGCCAGCTCTTCTTGCTGCAGATGTCAGGCCATCTGGCTGCCATCTCTGGGGCAGGACACATCAAGGGAGCTGGCTGGCGCATCTTCCCAGCAGGAGTTACTTGGTAGGGGTGGAGAGGGGAGGGGAGTGTGTGAGAATGTGAGGAAAAAATACAGCAGACTACCGTCATGGGAAGCTTGTGATTGCAACTGGTTTTATGTATATATTTATGTAAATAGATAGAAAGACAGGTGTACTGAGAGACATTACTTCCAGCACAGATGATTCAGGGTTAAAACGGAGCTTGCGTAACACGGATATGTAAGACATCTCATTCGTGGTGTTCAGTATTTCTAATGTTTTTATTCCATCCTGTTTGTTTGTTTGTTTGTTTTCTTTTTTCTCTTATGACAATGCAGATAATGTGTGCGAGCAGGGTATGTGAATTCTGGTGTTTTTTACCAACATGTGTGTCACTCAATGTGTCTGAATGGACAACCATCTGCTGTCAAAAGAGGAACAAATCTTTCTCTGAACTTGAACACTGGATAGTGATTATTTTGGATAATCTAAGTCTACCTGGATAGTGATTAATTTGGATAATCTAAGTCTACCAAACTTGAGTTGTGGTTGATGGCTTAGCACGAAGAGTTGTGCTAAGAGTTGTGGTTGATTGTCCACACTGATACTGGGGCAGTTCAACATCTTTGTCAGTGACATGGACAGTGGTATCGAGGCACTCTCAGCAAGTTCCCTGATGACACCAGGCCGTGTGGTGCAGTCACACTCTGGAGGGAAGGGATGGGCCATCCTGAGGGACTTGGACAGGCTTGAGAGGTGGCACCATGCAAATCTCATGGAGCTCAACAAAGCAAAGCGCAAGGTCCTGCACCTGGGTTGTGGTAATCCCCGACACAGCTACAGGTTGGGTGGAGAAGTGATTGAGAGAAGCCCTGAGGAGAAGGACGTGGTGGTGATGGTCAATGAAAAGCTCAACTTTAGCTGACAGTGTGCACTCACAGCCCAGAAAGCTAATGGGATCCTGGGCTGCATCTAAAGGAGTATGGCCAGCAGAATGAAGGAGGTGATTCTGCCCCTCTGTTCTTGCTCTTATGAGATCCCACCTGGAGTATTGTGTGCAGTTCTGATGCCCTGAACATAACAAGGACATGGAACTGCTGGAGCAAGTCCAGAGGAGGCTACAAAGTTGGTAACAGGACTGGAGCACCTACCGTATGGATATGGGATAAGAAAGTTGGGGCTGTTCAGCCTGGAGAAGAGAAGGCTCCAAGGAGACCTCATAGCACCTTCCAGTATCTAAAGGGAACCTACAGGAAACTGGAGAGGGACTCATTATCAGGAATTGTAGTGATAGGACTAGAAGGAATGGGTACAAATGGAAAGAAGGGAAAGGTTAGATACTGGGAAGAAATTTTTTACTGTGAAGGTGGTGAGACGCTGGAACAGACTCCCCAGAGAGATCGTGGATGCTTCAACCCAGTCAGTCCTCAAGGAGAGGTTGAGCCTAGTCTAGTGGGACGTGTCCCTACACATGGCGGGGGAGTTGGGACTAGATATCTTTAAAGTACTTTCCCACCCTTAACATTCTATGATTCTATGATCTTCTATCCAGACAGGTGTACTTTGAAACAATCAGGCAGTGCCATCTCAGGAATCAGATCTTTCTCGTTTTTTTTTCCACAAGGATGAGGATTTGACACAGTGGCTGTTACAAAACAGGCCGAAAAACCAAAGAGAGTGGTAAAGACATAATTTTAGAATTAAGAGAAAGCCACCAAAAAATTGAATCTTTGATGCCTGGAAGATGACTACAGTTTGCTGCAAGAGTTTTTTAAAAAACCAAACAAACAACCGAAAAACCAGCACAACAACAAAACACTAAATCTGTTTCGGAAAGGACAGGAATGTGATATAAGTGGATGATTTTTGAGAAGACCCTAGCAAATTTCAAGCAATAGTGAGGTGTTGAGGTTTCTGAAGAATTGCATGTGAATTCCAGTCTGGGGCAGACAAGTCTAGGAGAGAGAACAAATGTGCATATCACACACCTCAAGAACGAAAAAGGGGTCAAATCAATAACTCCACACTAAGGTTTAAGTATTCTATTCGTAGAAGACAGAAGTCTGAGTCTTGGTACTCAGTACTGGCATTCTTTCCTAAGTAACTCTTTTGTAAGCAAATAGATGGCAGGAGGATGGAAAATCCATCTTTGTCATAGCCTGCCAAGCTGTTTATTCAGAAATGAGCTGATGCCCTACCTTAAGTTGATCTTTCAATATGAATTGTAGGGAAAGAGGTTAATTGGAAATGCTGATGATAGCACAAAGACATAACCTCAGTGTGTTCTTCAAGAGCTGATATTGCCTAATGAACTGCTGGGAATGCAGTTGGCATGCTCTGGGAGTGCCCCTCCGGTGTTCAGGAACAAGCTCATGACTTTTTCTCCTCTGCCACAATTTGCCTTCCTTGACTGCAGTGGGAAGGGACTGATATCTCACCTCCCTGAGTGCTGTCATTACGCTTAGGTAACCAACAAGGTTAGGACCAGAATTTGCCATAATTTTTTTCCCATGGAGATCTCTCCTGCATGGAATAATCAAAGAAAATAGGAACAGAGCCCTGAAAGGGATCCCTGCAGTCAGTACCTTCTGACTAAGGCCAGTCCTTTGTTCTCACAGACCTCTGTAATTTAAGGCAATTTTGCTTCTCACCTGTATCTCTTAAGTAAATTTCTTAACACAGTTAGTCAGCCAAAGGACATGGTAACAGGAACCGTGTTTTAGTCCAAAGGAGGAAAAACAATGTGTTCAGATGGTGCATAAGTAATGAACTTAGTCTCTAATATAACGAGTGGCCAATGGGAAATCAAAAAACACTTTCCAATAAAGGCAATATAAATTAGAAGTATTCATTGGTCAACAGGATATTTGAGTGGGTTTTTTATTTTTAATTTAAATGTAGTGCTTGTGTCATCACCCAAGCAGCATTTGCGGCAGATTCCCCCCCCCCATTTAGTTTTTAACACCACTGAAAAGTTCTCTTCTCTTTCCTTCAATTCACTTCTCTTCCTTGTTCTTCTTTCTTCTGCTTCATCTCTCTTTAAAAAGTTTCTGCTTTTGTTTAAAATACAACAAACAACAAATGATAGCTAGAATTAGTCAAGTGTGCTTTAAGACCATGAGGCACTATCAGCAAATGCAATCTGGCCTCTATAGACCTAATATCCGTGGAGATGAAACAAAATGTTGTTTACTGAATCAACACTAACCACAGCATGGCCTGCATGGGGGAACCAGGCTCACATTATTGCGGAGGCTAAAGAGTGTAAAACCACTGATCCTGCAGTTACAGGGTCATAAAATCCTACTTTCTATGTGAAAAGCATTTAATAGTGGGCATTTTTAATACCTCCTCTCTGGGAGACACAAAATACAAGGGACCTTGAATAATTACTCAGTATAAAATATTGGGAGTAAACTTCTGTCAACAAAGCAGATGGTCCTCCCCCTTCCTTCGACACCCCCTGAATCCTCCAGCCTCGAATATACAAAGTGTGTTCTGACAATTTGACAGTTGATAAGGAAAAGACATTTACCATTAACTCTAAATAGGAACAAGGAGCACAAAATGAGAATAAGGCCCTTCGATGAACATAAGTGTGAGTTCCAGTCAGCTGATCCCTGTTGTGCTTTGTGAAACGGGACTGTTTTGGCTGTCCCTGTGTGTGCTATTTTTGATGGCAATAAATAGAGCTTAACTGAATAACATTTCAAATGGGTTGCAAGCTGCAGTTTTATTTGAGGTTGTGGTTGCTCTCAGTGCTGGGCAAAGGCATAAGCCCTGTGCAATCTTCACATCTATTTGTTGAGTTTGTACAGCACTTTCTGGATTTGTGTGTGGCACAGAACAGGGTTATCATTTGGCTTTATTGAAATGAGCCACTTGTGGTTAGAGATGCCACACATAAGGGTTGGTTTCTTCTTTCGGCATTTATAAACAGCACAATTCATTTAGTTTAACTGAAAACAGGTTGGATTTATGATGCTTTATGTGAAAGGGATGACTACGATCTCAGAATTTTTTAAAAAATTCTTTAAAATTCTTCCGGTGGATTCATTAAAATAATTTTAAATTTAAAAAGAACATTCTAATGTTTGATATACAAGGTTACACTTGTACAAATGCAAGTATTAAGTGAATATCAGGTTTTCATACTAATCTCAGCCCATGAGAGATATGAGGCAGTTATAATCACTTACTTATATTCCAGAGTTGAACTGAAAATGCTTCCTCTAATTAAGGAAAATTCATTTTTAAAAATTCATTCCATTCGCACATGCCCAATCCTGTCACGAGATGAAAGTGTCCTTCAAAAATATAGTGGATAATCATAAGAACTACAGATCCACTCCTTTCGTCCCTTGTATGAGCCAGGACAATGTTTCTTCTTAGTCACAACATGGATTTTTTCCATCTGTGTAGATTCCAGCATTAGGATCCTGCTGTGACAGTGATTATAGTTACGGTTCTGCCGGCTGGTTAAGTCACTGTTCAGCTCAGCCCATGATTTGTTTTAGAGCAAGGGGATCTGGCTCCACGGTTAATGCAAGATGATTCTCACCTTTGCTGGTTTCAGTGAGAACAGTACCATTACACCAGATAGTCAGCTCAGAGATGAGAAAACTGTGTATGTTAAAAAGATGTATAACCTGTTTGAATTTTTTAGTAGCTTTGTGTCATTTCTTTGGTCCACAGCAACTGAAAGTGAGTCAGAGTGTGCCCAGGTGGCCACCAAGGCCAGTGGTATCCTGATCTGGATCAGGAATAGCGCAGCAACAGGGCAGGGGCAGTGACCATCCCCCTGTGCTGGGCACTGGTGAGGCCACACCTCGAATCCTGGGTTCGGTTTTGGGTCTCTCACGACAAGAAGACATTGAGGTGCTGGAGCATGTCCACGGAAGGCAGCAGAGCTGATGAAGGGTCTGGAGCACAGATCTGATGAGGAGTGACTGACAGAGATAGGGGCATTTAGCCTGGAGAAAGGGAGGCTCAAGAGAGGACTTATTTCTCTCTACAGCTGCCTGAAAGAAGGTTGTAGCCAGGTAGGCATCAGTCTCCTCTCCCAGATAACAAGTGACAGAACATGAAGAAAGAGGCCTGAGTTGTAGCAGTGGAGGTTTAGATTAGATATTAGGAAAAAAATACTTCACTAAGAGGGTGATCAGACATTAGAAGAGTCCGCACAGGGCAGTGGTGGAATCACTTAAAGGGCATGTGGATGTAGCACTTGGGAGCATGGTTTAGTAGTGAACACATTGGTTGGACAAGTTAACATTTGGATTCAATTATCTTGGTGGTGGTTTCCAACCTTAATGATTCTGTGATTCTTATGATTACGGAGCTACAAAGACCTGCATTTTAGATGTCTATTTATGTTTCAGTCAGGAGTAAAGGGAAACTTCTGTTTGGTCCTGTTCTGTTAAGAATGTGGTATGAATCGGGGGGGCAGGGAGGACAGTTCTGACTTGCTGAGACTTTTGAATCATTTTGGTTCTTACTCATTTCAGATACTACATTTGTGTCTGGAGACTTTCTGCGGTATTAAAAAAAGATATTGTCACCCTAATGGTATTCAAACGCTGAGTCAGAAAAAAAGAATGTGAAACCAAGATTCGTCTTTGATTTCTGAAGAATTACTCAAGTGTTGCAGGATGTAATGGAGAAACAGGTTTCATCCTTTGTATACAACAGCACAATAATGGAGCAGAAATAAGGCCAGGACCTCAACTCCACTAACCGTAATGTTGTTATACCAACACACAAAAGCTGAGACTCTCTTCCCTGTTGACTGCACTGTATGTGCATTGATTTTAAGATTAACCATTTTTAATAATCTGCATACATACAAAAGCACAGCATTACGGGGATAGCATTTTGTAATTATGCTCTGCATAATACAGCGATCCTGTCTGAATAATGTCAGATTGCAAATGGATGTAATCCTGTATGAAGAGTTTCTTCAGTTGTGAATTATGCTACATTATATTGCAGAGACTTTTGAAACATAGGGCTCAGTCTCTGAATAGGGGGGTCTTTATGCTTTATTAACAGGTGCAACTGATTGGCGGTGTGCCTATTTTAACAGATATCCACTTACTACTATGTTGTGAGAGAAGAACTGAGACACTGCTGTGGAAAGATGATTCGTACAAACCTGCCAGTGACAGTATCACTTGGCTTAAATGTAAAGTGACTGTGGTTTGAATAATGTCCCGTTCTCCTTTTCTGCCGAGGAAAATCAAGAGTAGCACTGTCAAGTCAGTGGGGCTACGATTACATAAGAAGCAATGTCCATTATCAACAGCTCTGTTTTACACTATTCAGAGCAACAGTAAGAAAGTTTTTGAGAGCATTAAAAAAACCCATAAAAGGATAATGAAGAGATGGGGGAAAAGTAGTAGAAAGACTTTTATTTGACATATGAAGGCTCTTTGCCATTAAATACAACTGTATCAACATCACCAACCCAAGTTTCGAGTTTCAAGATGTAGTTGAGGTGTGATCATATCTGCAACTACTATTACCTTTCTACAAGCAGTATATAAACACAAAAAATTCGGAAGCATTTAACTGATCCTAGAGATCTAGAAATCCAGGGGTTAAAAATACCACAACCAACAAACCAACTAATCAACCAAAAACAAAAACATCAAACAAACAAATGCAAAAACAAAAAACAAACAAAAAAAACTAAAACACCAAAACCAAAACAAATAAACAAAACAAAACCAATCAAACAAAAACCCACATAAAATCCCTAAACCAAACTAAAACCAAACCACTTAATGAGGAGAGAAGAAAAGACACAAGGAAGGAAAATTATTATTTCAGCCACACCAAAATTTAAAAGTAATTTCCAGGAAAAATCAATTTAACACACAAGACCACAGAGACAACATTCCTGACTCCTCGGCACAAGAGAGACATAGAACTCCTGGAGTGTGTCCAGTGGAGGGTGACAAAGATGATTAAGGGATTGGAGCATCTCTGTTACGATGAAAGGCTGATGGAGCTGGGCCTATTCAGCCTCAGGAAGAGGCAGCTGAGAGGGGACCCCATCAGTGTCTGCCAGTATATGAAGGGAGGTGTCTGAGGATGGACCAGGCTGTGCTCAGGGGTGCCCAGCAACGGCACAAGAGGCGACGGGCAGGAACTGATCCACAGAAAGTTCCACTTGAACATGATGAAGAACTTATTTCCCGTGCACTTGACTGAGCACTGAACAGGTTGCCCAGAGAGGGTGTGGAGTCTCCTTGATGGAGATACTCAGGAACCTCCTGCACTCCATCCTGTGCCATGTGCTCTGGGATGACTCCGCTTGAACAGGGAGGTTGGACCAGATGACCCACTGTGGTCCCTTCCAACCTGACCCGTTCTGGGTTTCTGTGTGACAGTGAAGATGAGCACTGCTATCCTGAGAGCCAACTACTGAACACCCAGTTCTGTTGCCTTGCTTAATCAAATAGAAACCACTGTTTGCCATTTTGATCTCACATGACAAGTGTCACAGGACAAGAGACTAGAGTGATATCTACATATGAATTCTTACACTGATAGCATGTAGTAGATTTGTGGTTCATTTACAGCTCTGTGAAGATGTTCCTCCCAGAAGATTACTTCTTAACAACCTTGAATTAGCTGGGAGACATTTTTGGCTAGAATAGACATTAATAGTGTCTTGAAGACAATAAAATATCCACTATTAGATCATACTTCTTTCTTCCTGAAGTTTCTATACTTCTGAAGGAGGATACAAAGGACTGTGTGCTCTCAGCTATGTCAACATTTCACTACCAGATGGTCCCGTTCTCCTATGAAGTCTCTACCTCGTTCCTGTACCTCAGTCTTGTGATGTTCTTCACTGCCTGACCAGAATAAAGATGCACAAGGGTACTGTTTCTGTTTATAAGCTTTTTTATTCCTTCCTAATGAAAAGTTTGATATAAAACAAGATACAAGGCAGACGAGTAAGATGATTTGTAGAAATTGCAGCAGTGCCTAAGATGGCAGTGGTCTCCACATACACATTTCTATGGTTACAGACTGATAACAAAATGACTAAAATTCATCAAGTGCTTCTATAAATCTCTTTACCGAAACAGCAGTGCAGGAGCCTCCCAGGAACTGTAACACTACAGATGAAAAAGCTTAATCTCTCCCCACACTAGCCTGCAGCTAGACCACCACTGTAGGTGGTGCTGTGAGAGGAGTCGATTGGCATTCGGGTCTCTACAGGGGGAATAAGTAACAAAAAATTACCATGCTTAACTCCCCTGCCTCCACCAACCTCTCAAAAGTAGTTTTTAGAGCTGCTGAAATGTTAAAAATAATAAAAAAAAAAATCCTACTTCTACCTCCCCCCATTCTCCCAGGAAGGAAACCTATAACATAATTTAGTTCCCCATACAAATTTCAAGTTTTCACTGTGAAAGCACTAAAGGAAACACAGGGAGAAAGGGGGAAAAAAGGGGGGGGGGAAGGAAGAAAAAGGAAAAATCTTAGAGTACAAAACAAAGAAAAAATCCCAAACTATGAAGACATTTTACAGAGCAAGCACTGCAGTGGAGAGATTGCAAGTGTCTACAAAATGTAGACAAAAGAAAGACACACAAGCAAATGAAGATAGATTAATTGTTCTACATCTTCAAGGAGAGTTACAGACATGGTTAGAAAACCACAGCAGGGAAAACAGGGTTAAAACAGAATATCCAGTAATTAAATACAGTAAACTCCTTTCTTTTGACAAAAAAATGGCGTTCTCCACAGAATAGGAAATCCCTAAAAATACCAGTTGGTTAAGTTTTTTGTGGAAAATGGTAAGTAAATCTTTTTAATTAGCTTTTTCTTTTAATTAATATACATATATTTCATTCCCCAGGAGCAAATCTTTTTGAACTATAATTACATATGGATAACTCCTAAACTCATTTCCATATGGACACCAATTGGTTTCTAACTAGCTTTCGAAGGTTTCTTGTCTGGAGACAGAATTGGTTTCTAGCCTCAGACAGAGTTTTGGCATCAGAACAATTTGGCAAAGAATGGGCCAGAATTGTCTTCAATGAAGAAATTCCTTGCTGTGAAATCTAGTCTCTGATGGAAAGGATTACCTACCAGAGCAAACTGGATGTCTCTCTAATGATGTTTTGATTTCTTACAGTACTCTTTATCAGAAATCCCAAGAGCTGCCTGAAGAAATCACTTAGCATGCCCGAAACCAGGAACACGTACACATACAAGTAATTAAGGACATCTTCTTGGTTTTATTGTCTCGTTTTATTGTCTTGTGTTGTTAGGTTTTATTTAAAAGAAAAGAGAATGTATTTTACATTAATTGGTCTTACACAGAATATAAAACCTTCACCACTGTGTACCCATTATTATCCATTAATTGCTTTCCCATCTGATCTCTCATATTTTATTTTTTTTTCTTCAGTGGTAGTTAGTCGTGTCATGCCATACTCTAGTGAGGAATTTCCCACGAGTAAATGGTTTTAACCTTGACTGAACCTCATTGATTTCAATCACATTCTGTCCAGAAATAATTCATATGAAAGCTTGAAGATTTACAGGGCCTCTTTCTGAGGTGGGATCCTTATTTTTAAGAGTGCTCCTTGGTGACGTGAAATCAAGTTTGTCAATCACTGACATAAAAAATGAATTTCCACAGCAAGGGAACTGCAAAGACGTGCAAAAGCCACACCATTATCCATCCATCTGTCTTCACCAACACTCTTCAAAGAGCCAAGAAACATATTTGGAGTGTGTTCCTTATATATTTTGCAGAGGTGTATTTGAAAAGCTTATGAAGAAACACAGAACCAGACAAGTTGTTTGACAATGATTACCTCAGTCTTGACTTGAGGTGGGCTCCATTTCCTCACAGGAGCGCATTGGCTTGTGGAAAATGAATTTCTTTGGTGAAAATTCTAAAAGAACAGAAAAATCAGTAACAAAATCAAGACTTTGACTTTACACTCTGGGTAGATCCTAGGTCCTAGTCAGTATTATGCATCTTAACAACACTGGCTGCCACAGTCTCACATAAACTGTTTTCTGATGTGAAAGAACTCCGTCATATTTAAAATGTCAGCCCTTATCTTGAATATCCTATACCCAAAGACATCTAATCTTCCAGAATGAAAATCTGTAATTAAATTGTTGAGCAATTTGGCTTATTTTCTTAATTCCCAAACTATGTGTCATACACTGTTGGACCAACATTTTTTATGAGCTCACAGGTTTGTCTTTCAATAGATGATGATAAGAGGAAAAAAAAAAAAAAAGAAAAGGAAAAAAAACCTGAACAAAACCAAGAATATCTGCTCATGACATGTGTTAAGAATGAAATTTAGTAACAACTCTCTTCTCATCACTGGATGTGGGTAAGACTTATTTTACCTGAAATTGGGGTTTTCTTTATGTTTTTTTTTTTTTTTTGTGTGAAATTTTTTTAATTTTTCATTTTTATTTCTTTTATCAGTGCCTATAAGTGTCTGAAGGAAGGTTGTCAAGAGTGAGGTTCTTCTCAGTCATGCTGAGCAATAGGACATGAGGCATTGGACAGAAACTGGACCACAAGAAGTTCAAGCAGAATATGAGGAAGAACTTTCCTGTGAGAGTGACTGATCACTGGAACAGGCTGCCCAGAGAGGTTGCTGAGTCTCATTCCCAGGAGATATCAAGAAGCTGTCTGGACACAGTTCTGAGTAACATGCTTTGAGTGACCCTGCTTGAGTAGGGGGGTGGACAAGAAGACTTGTATCTTCCAACCTTACAGATTCTGTGATTCTGTAACAATAAATACAAACTGCAGTAGCAAGCTGGGAGTCTGTATCTTCCCCCAGGCAAGGGACATATCCTCAATCTGTACCAAGGAAGGTTCAGACTGGACATCAGGAGGAATTTCTTCATAGAAAGGGTTGTTAAGCATTGGAATGGACTGCCTGGGCAGGTGGTGGAGTCACCAGACCTGGAAGTGTTCACAAAAGGACTGAAAGGTGGCACTTAGTGCCATGGTCTACTTGGCAAAGGATGGACTCAATGATCTCAGAGGTCTTTTCCAAAGTAAATGATCCTGTGAATCTGTGAAATAAAAGGCCCACTCAAAAGTTGGGACAAATGATTCAGTTCTTTTGTCTTCATGCTTTGGAAAATAGTCAGTCATGTTAGTTTAGCAGAATGGACAACTCAGAAATAAAATAATCTGTAAATCACACACTTAGAGCCCTTAGAATAGCCCTAAAAACCTATTACTGTGTTTTAAAGCAGAATGAACAGATTTAGAGACATTGTCTTAGACTATTTTATGTCTGTGCTAATTAATGCATTCTAAGAAAGTGCATAGACCAAATTCAGCAGAGTGCTTATGATCTTGTCTGCCCAGTTTAGTGCAAGCACATACCCTGACCTTCCACCACTGGGGTTCTCTAGTTAGATCCCAAGGCTGCTGTAAATGCTAAAATGAAGCATAAGACCATCACTGAGAAATTTGTTGCTGTCCTGCTTTTAAGGTATCTATTTTTCACGATGATGGGACATCAGGGAGAACGTGGAGACAGCTGGTGTAGACCTTTTACAGCACGTTTTTTGAAGCGAGTGTATTTACTGTACATATCAGTCATAAAAATGCGTTCCTGGAGTGTCACAGACATCCTGGCTGGAGAGAGTTGAACAAAGAATGTGTATATAAAATGGGAAAAGGCAGATAGAAAATAGAAAGAGAGAGTAGTAATGCAAAATTTGTGACTGATACGGCAGTAAGATTCACAGTAATAGAAGTAGTAATAGACCCTCTCCTCATTTACAAGTTTGGTGGGATCCCTATTGACTATTGTTTCATAGACTTTTCCCTTTAACTTGTCTTTGGAAAAAAATACAGAGATAAGTGAATTTCCTGAATGTAGTTCTCAAAATTACTTTCATAGACTTTTAACTGTTGATAATGATCACTTTACGCATGATGGGAAAGGTTTTCCTGTTTTGTTCTGTTGTGTTTTCTCTCTTTTTTTTCTGAGATATACAGTATGACAAATCTTTCCTTCTTTGCTCAATCAAGTAAAACTTTTTTTTTTTTCCTGTAGCACTGTTCATTTATTATTGCTAAATAATGAGAAACAAATTGTGCAGATAGTTGGTCTGTTCTGAAAGGGTTCCCCTTAACTCTAGTTGTATAAAAAATATGCACAAGTGAAGGGCACTGGAGATCTTTGTCACTCTACTCTGAAGGCAAAATGTAGGTGATATACTATATTGAATAGGAACAACACTGCTCTCTTTCTGCTGTTGGGGAGGTTGGTGGTCATGACATAATCAGCTGACCCTTTAACTGAAGTAAAAAAAAGTTACTAATGTACAGATTATATAGTAGTGTCATTACGTAATGTATCACATACCAAGTGCTTACTGACCTAACTGATTAGAAGGCACAATCTGGAATGCAAAGAATGGCCTTCCAAGAAAGTGAAAATCTGGGGCATGACCTCCAAGGCTTCTCATATATTATCTAAACCACAAGGTCTGGGCCTGTATTATAGAAGGGTAATGCACTGCCATAAGATTTTTAGGGAAATGTCTAAATAGTTCCCTGTAAAAAATCTTTGAAAGTCCATATTTTCAAAAGATACTAAACACGGTTTGTGGTTTGCAGTGGTGGGGCTACATTCTGTGGCACAGAGAGGATGGTGACTGTTATTGAATTTAGATATGTCTTTTAGGCAAAAAAAAAATTCTATGAGCAGAATCATACTCCAAGACACAAAACTAAACATAAATAATCAACAGAGAAGCTCACATACCTCACACAGGGTCAGATGAATGACCCTTCAGAGTGGCCCATGTTGTCTTTAACTCAAAAGTTAAAGGACAAGCTTAAAGAGTGTTTAATCAACTAGTTTGAAATAGTCTTGAGAAAACAAATAAAAATTACTCAGAATCAATAGAAAAAGACCCAAATATTTATGTTGTGATTCATCATCATCTTTATTTTCATTTATCTACACTGGACATCTACCTCTGAGCTGCTCAGGTGAGCTCCATTATTGTCTGGGGAGAGGAATAGTAATTCATCTAATATATCCTGAACATTTCTTAAGGACAAGATGAATCATGACCTTGTTTCCCTCATTGGCTGGGGTGACAAGATAAAAAATATGTGGCTACCTCATTGATGTCTACTTTTAGTCAGATGAATCCCAGCCTAATGACCAAGTGGAAGCTAACACTCTCTCTAATGGCTACTTGGACGAGCCCACGTTATCTGAATTGTCTTGAAGAAATAAAAGTAAGCTAGTGCTTAGATTTCCAAATCCTTAACCAAGTGACAGCTGGCTCCCTCAGGAAGGATGCTAAAATTTGACTGAAGATGGAGAATGAAAACCATCACTTTTCAGTGGGAGGCCTCTCTAGGTCATTTGTAAGGCAAGCTGAAACGATTTTTCTTTAACACGGATTGCAGAATAAGATTCCAGTCTTCAAAGTCCATAATTTTGTTTTGGTTGAAAATATAAATTTTTATGGTGAGTAATCACTGCTGAGAGACAGGAGAAAATTCATATTGAAATATGTAAAACATGTTTTGTATTGATTGATTTTCAAGACCACTGAGTAGATTGCACAATTAGATTGACATCAACAGATTTATTCCATTTCCATGATTCTGCCCAAACTTCTCAAGCTGCATCACATAAAACACAAAAAAACCCCTCCAAACTAATTGAAATAACATTAGGCATAACACTAATGAAATGAAACATTAAGCATTAATTTAAGCAAATATTAATAAAATAAAAAATAAAGCCCATCATGAAATAACATTCTATCTTTCTACCCATCTAATCCATCCATTTAATTTTTCAATAAGGAATAGCAGCAGATTTTCTTTCAGTGTGTTCTCACCAAAACCTGGTACTGTCTGGAAGACATGCATGCACATTCATTGCAATATGTGTTGCAGACAGAAAAAGACCACTCTTTACAAAAAAGTCATAAGCTTTTACACCTGTTTAGTTACTACCAAGGTTATCAAATAGCTGAAATATTTTTTGTATAACAATTACATATGATACACAAATATGGGAAACAGGAAAACATATTGCTTTGACCTGTTACTCAAGAATTTTTATTTGAAAGTGTTTGTCCTTGCTGTAGCAGGGTAGATTAAGGATCGTAATCTTAAGAAAATATACTAACTTAAAAAAATTCTGTTCATTTTTTGTCTCATTTATCAAGTTGCTACAGGAATAAAAGTGGAGGCAAAGTGGAGGCAATCCTTTTAATTTAGGATTTAAAGTTTCATATTCACACACAGTGTCCACACATACTGTTTATACAAATAGTATTTGTTAAGAAATAGCTATTAGCAAAGGACCAGTGAATAATTCTCAATGTTCATAAAGCTTTTTGGTTGTGCCTTTTTTTTTTTTCCTCATCAGAACTACGAATTTACCTGACTAAAAAGAATATTAATTATAAAAAATAAACAAACCGACCAACCAATTAAAAAAACAATACCCCACAAAACCCCCAAACAGGAACAACAACAAGGCACAGAAGCAAAAGCAAAGTTTGAAAGGTGACAAGAGAGGACAAGAGGAGGGAAAGTCAATGCATCAACCCCTAGGAAGCAGGACCAGCTCACTGGAGGTAACTGCAACAAATGTTTATTCCAATATAACACTGTAATGTTCTTGCATTTGGTGGCTACATTTATCCACATCCTTATTTCAGCTCCTATTCCAAATATGTTTTCATCTATTTTGGATACCCAAGACACTTGAGAGCGCTAACTGAACCTGCAGAAGTTCACACAAATGAAAATTTTATCAACATAGATGCCCACGTGCAAAAAGACATCCAGGAGCTTCTGCCTCATTTCCACATCCTTTGTGGAAAAAAAATTTATACCTATTAGAGGTTATTTTTCCTTCCACTGATACAGTGTTTTTTACAGGGGAAAGTCCTGTTCAAAAGGGTCTGAACTTCATACCAGGGGGGTTGAAACCAGATAATCCAGTTTCTCTCTGCTATCTCAGCTTCCTGCCTCTCCCGAAATCTCCAAACCAAACAAAACTGAAACACTTATTTACTGTCCCTTCACTAAATCCATTTAAATTTGTTCCAGAGTGACTGTACAATAAGTAAGTGAATCCAGCCCCCAAAATTTTTAGCAGCTTCCTTCATAGGATTAATTAATAGTACCCAAGTGAATCTTTAAATGTATATAACAATATCATAAAAAATTATCTTGTATGACTTTTAAATATTTAAATCTTTTTTTTATGTAAACATGTAGTGCAAAATTGGTTATCACAGGCCATTACTGAATTTAAACTACATTCGTTTATGGTTCTTAATAAATACTAGAACATATCAAAACCAAATCAAACCAAATCAATTGGCTGTCCAATAAAAGACTTTCATAGGGGAAATCAACAACAAAATTCTACTGCCTTTTGCAGTATTCAAACTTAGGCAATTTCAATGGCATTGCTTTTCTCCCCTCCTGTAACTAATTTGAAGGCAAAGTTCTCATGCAAGCCATGAGGCCCCAAGATATGTAAAGCAACATCCAAACAGAAAAGTATTTTGATGCAAATTGAGTTTTCTGTGAAAATTAATGAATCTGAGACAGATATACAGTATGCAGCAAGATTCTCTCATACTGAAAATAGAACGGCAATAAAAATGCCAAGAAGTGATAAGGCAGCAATAACACGAGAGATTTTATGTATCACTTGGAAAAAAATAGTTACTGTAAATGAGTGGGTGTTCTTGTGCTGTATTTTCCCTCCTTCTTTCTTTTTTTGTTTGTTTGTTTCATATTCCTTGATTGCTGAACAGAAACGTGTCTGCAAAATGATGGATTAATTAGGAGAAACATACAGCTCTCTTTAAAATAGGAAAAAACTTCATCTCTGTAAGATCCCCTTCCAAACTCCTCATTATTACAGAGTGGTGGGCTTTGAAAGTCATTTACATAATAGCTAACAAAAATGTACTCAGCAATACACCGGGCCTACTAAACACGGGAGATAATTACACTGGGAGAATGATACTCCACCGCCAGCTCCATTTTCAAGACACATTTATTTGCCCTGCACACAGCCCTGAACAACCAAACACGCATTAACATATCATGTAGGTGCGTGCTATTGCAATGTACATGATGGGGGAAGGGAAGAAATACAACACACTATTCTTGGCATATATGTACCACCTGAATGGTATTTTTCATTATCTCCTGCACTGGGAACGTTGTATTATTCCACTGGGAAGTCATAGCAAAGAGGATATAATTATCAGCAAAGTAATGGGGATCCTCCTGCTAATGGCCAGCTATTCAAATATCTCAATATAATCGCCTTGCCCAATCTCTCCCCATTGCCTACTCTTCTGGAGAAACTCATCATTTTTTCCACTTACTCCAGCATAATGAATTCATTTTGCATTTTCTTTGTGAGAAATTAAGAGGAATAGCAATGTAATGTGTTGACATTTGAAATGCAGCA
Organism: Myiotriccus ornatus; assembly: GCA_036023395.1. Taxonomy (NCBI): domain Eukaryota; kingdom Metazoa; phylum Chordata; class Aves; order Passeriformes; family Tyrannidae; genus Myiotriccus; species Myiotriccus ornatus. The sequence goes on from JAYRBT010000093.1 coordinate 65,930,059, forward strand.
TAGAAAAGTTTAGACTGGCAATTTAGTTTAATCGCCCACTAGCAGGGAGAGGCTTCTTATTAAATTAGTTCTTGATGTACAGGACATGTATTTCTCTGTTGAACTCCCTAGTCTTTCTTTTTTTTTTTTATCTTTCAAACACAAAGTTCAGTTCATTAGAGAGACAGCAGAAAACGCACACACCTCAAGTATTTTTATATATTACCTTTTATGATCATTGATGTTCACATAGAGGATGAGTGACAGTACTTGTATCTACACAAGAAAACACTTCTGAAAAACAGTAGAAGTTACTCTTGAAAGTCCCTTTAAGATAAGTCCTTATAGAACCGTACTGATCATTCATTGTTATAAGAGCTCTCATGGTACTTTCCCAAACAGCCTGAGTTCATCCCTTGGTTTCAGATGTCATTACAACATAGTCATTAACACTCTATTCCTGCTTATGCTTACTTTGAATTTTTAACAGGATGCAGAATTATTCAGTCCCAAGAGCACTTACTTAAAAGTTGCTCTGAAAAACAGCTTCATATATTCTGTTTTTGAAGTGGACACACTTGGAGGGGCAGTCAAACAAATATTTGTAGGTTTTGTTTTGATTTTTTTTTATTATTTATTTATTGGGTTTGCATAGATTCAAAATAGAAATGTAGGATACAAAATTTTGGTATCATCACACCATCAGTGTTTGGGATGTGAGTGTAGCCCACAACTTGTGGAAAATGCTGGTTGAGGGCAGGTCAGTTAGAAAGGGGACATGACAGTGAAATTCTAACTACATTTACTACCACCATATAAAACCTTTTGGGTTACACATATTAATTTTCATAATTATTTACTGATATTTTCATAGTTCTGGAAATCATTCACAACAGCAAGAACACACTGTTATTTCCATTATGTGGGCATGAGTGTGTTTAATGTGATTCATATCAAAAAACCTGACAAGTTAAACATAAATTATTTTTATTTTAACATGGCTTTATCTCAGTGAAACAAATGCATAATTTTCAAAATCCATTTAGCCCTACTATTAATGAGATAACAAAGTCTACACTAGGAGATGTTATCTGTGGCTAAAAATGGCATCATTTCAAAACAAAAATACAAAATAATCCTCTCAGATAATATGTGTTGATTCTGGTGTATAAAATAAATCGGAATAGATTGTGTTTTGAATCATTTAATCAAGGATCTTTATAGTAAAAAAAAATACTAAAGCAAAGAAGCTGTTTTTGCATACCTTGAGGAAATATTAACAGAGATTTTTAGGGAAAATTAGGAGAATGTGCATATGGTGGAGGACTTTCACTAACACATGTGACACACTGTGTTAAGGACAGTCACTATTTCAGAACCTTTCTAGATGACAACTGTAACAGCTGCCTACATATATGAAATGTATGTTTCTGATCAAATGGTTGACCAGGACTATTCTTTTTTGCCTTGAAAAAAGTAAGGCTAATTGTTCTTACATAACCTTGTTTTACTCTGGCAGAATATTCCACTATTTTTACCTGAATTAATCCTCATTTGCATGAATGGAAGAAAAGATTCAACTTCCATGGTTTTATTTATTTCTTCTTCTGGTATTTTTGCTTCATAAGTAACTGAAGTTGTGTGCTGTGCCTTACTGGTTTAAAAATCCTTTCAATTCCCACAAACATTACACATAACACATACTATACTGGAGCAAGATGCCAAAAAGCAGATCCTTAACAAAGCTGTTGATTTCTCAGAGTAAGTTTTCTACATTAAAAGTCCTGCAATTTCCTCTTACTGTCAAGAAGTTTGCTTTCCCCGTCTTCCTTCTTACATATATTCTGATATTTTTTGTCTCTTTCTTGCAGTTTCCAAGTCTCTGAAATATGAACAATTGTTAATTTTTATTTCTTTTTCTTCCTTGCTGAGGAACTTTATGAGTATTCAGGCTGCTCACTGCTGTGCCAACCTCCTGCACTTAGGCTCTGCAGAGGAGACACACTAATTCTCACATCAGAGCCTACCAGTTTGTAAACTTGTCTTACACCATTAATTTCAGGAACCTTCCAATGTCTTTCAATGGGAAATTAGCAGTCAAATGTGTTTAGTTTGCAGAAACAGCAGCCGCACCACCGACAAGAGCGACAACTCATACAACTGTAAGTCATTAAGAAAAGAATTTCTTCAATTATGAATGCATACATTGTCAATGGTGAGTGAAAGGAAGAGGCAAAAGGGAGAGGTGGAGGGGGATAAAGTAAAAGAGACAGAAAGTGCCACAATAGGCTCCAAAACTTTCTGTGCTAGTCAAAACCTGCCAGCATTCAGCCTGCATTTCTGAATGACTATTGTTAAAAAAGTGTTAAAAAAGCAGACTGGTTCTATTGTTCATTGCCTGGAGGAAAAAAAAAAAAAAAAAGAGAAAAAAAAAGGAAAAGAAATTAAAAAAAAAAAAAAGGAAGAAAAGAAGGGGGAAAAAAAAAAAAAAAGAACAAAACAAAGACCTGAAGTTTTAAAGGCTATTTTTAAAGGATCCTATTTAAAGTTTTGGCAGAGTAGGGAACCTAATTACTATATGTCATTATTCTAATGTAAATGAGAAAGGAGTTCAATAAAAAAAAAAAAAAAAAAGACCTATAGTCTTTTGGGGTTTGAAAAGCCCCCTGATGCTGACTGCATTGCTTTTTCATCCCCTCTTCCTCAGTGTGATTAGGTCCCAGAACACAGAAAGCACCCTTTCCTCACTGAGAGGATAGGGAGCCACTGTGATATGATGGGGTGCCCTGGTGAACCGAGAACATTGAGGCAGCAGATCCATGAAGATGATAGTTGCGTTGTGACATCTGCTGATCAGTGCTGCCTGTACCTGGGAATTAAAAAGGTTGAGGAGGGAGACAGGAAATCCAGATTCCATCCACTGCTTGGAGAAGGTTCTGCTGTTTGTCTAAAAATGCCAAATGCATCAGGATCCTGATTCAGAAGCATGGTGCCCAGGGGTTAACACAATGCAGGTTTTTGGTATTATTGAGAGATAAATAATAAAGGTGACCTAAAATCACCAATGGGTGCAATGGATCATGGAGTGGGAATTCCAGTGACAGTGATAGCAACTCCTAGAGCAGTGGTGGAGGATGGGCATCCAGCTCTTGTGAATCCTTTAGAAAACCTCCACACTGTTCTGTAACTCTTCTTCCACGTTTTCTGTTTCAAAGCTAAGAGATATTTCACATTTTCATCATCCCCTCTTCACATCGCAGGGCCCTCTGGTCCATCATCACCCTCATCATCATCTTCATCGTGCCTACAGCTCTTTAAGGCTTGTTTGTTGCCTTAAAAATTAAAAAAGAACCTCTCTATTTTCATGGTTATGACCTTTAGAAGAGACCCAAGGGGAAGAGAGAACTGCAAAGCAGCTCACCTCCTAGATTTGCTGAGTGTCTCTCCATGCTGGCATTTCACAGAATTTCCTGCTCAGTCTTAGCTGGATATTTCTTACCTCAGGTTATGTACCCTAAGGCATCCCCCCCAGGTCAGGATGTAGACTTACAGATATGAAGATAATGAGGAGCCATGGGCTACGATGTTTTTCAGCACGCTGTTGTCATCCAGCTCTCTACATCTCTATATTCAGCAGGCTGCAGTGTCGCATCCCCTCTCTGTCAGGCTGGTATTCTGGATCAGTCCTCAGCCCTTATATTTTTATTTCTGTGTGTCTGTGTGTGTCTAGGCTATTTATTATTTGCATTTTGCAGTCTGGGTTATGGCCGTATGTGTCAATCATTGCTAAATTGGCCTGTAAGACAACCCACTGTACTACTTGATTTTTATGTAGTTTTGGGCGGGCTTACCCAGCTCCATGCCTCCTAACATCTATTTTTTACATATGTCTGTGTCTCACACTGGCAATGCTTTAATTTAGAGATTGAATCCACCTTCACCACATTGTTTTGGTGAGCCCTCTGTGGCACACATCACATCCTTCTTGTCTTACCAGAATGACATTTGCCACGACTGATTCCCTGTCCAAGAGCCTGGAATAGACGAGGTGTTACCAGTCATGAGTAACATGTGCTGCCATACATGAGAGTGAATCATCCTTCAGCCCACCTTGTACATACATTTCAACATGATTTGATGTGTTAACCTCTAGACATCTCTTTTTCTCTTAAATAAAGTTGTCAACCTGCTACAGCATATATATGCTCTCTGGCTTAAGAAAATAATACGGCAGAGATTTTACTACATGTTTCAAATGACAGTCACAGAAGTTTTTGGTGGCTATGTTTTTTATCTATAAAGTAATTAAAACCCTGTGACTGTTCAGTCACAGAGACACAAAAGTAGCACAAAACGACTCACCTCCAAGCTATCAATCTTAGCCCTATAAAAGGATGGAGACCTTCCAGCTGCCTGTTAGGTCTTTAATATATGCTAATGATCAGTGATGAACAGAGATTATTTGGGAGTGAATGAGATGGTCCAGACAAAACCCAGGCCAGGAATACTTCCAACAATATTGTAAACATTTACACTCAGAGTATAGCAATGTATCACTTAATTTACTGACATAGAAACAGATCAAGTGACCACTCAGTAAGATGCTCTGACATCTTTTGACTGTAGATGAGAGGCAGACATAGGTTTTTAAATAGATATATAACTGTCTTAATGCACTGTTTGCTCTCATTTAGAGCATTATTAGGTCATTTTCTCAGACCAGTAAAGCTGGAGATAAATATAGTTTATCCATTTCTAAGTTGGTCATTACAGAAGGCAACTACTTCTCATAATCTTTTTCTGAAACAGCAAAGACAGTTTATTCACTTACTATTTTTTAAGTTTTTATTACATCATAACAAGCCTAGGTTTTTGTCCCAGTGAGATTCTAAAGGAAGATAGCAAGACTGATCTTGTCAAGGTCTGAATATACAAAATGCCAAATAAAATGACTCTAGCAAAAGCCCCTTCCCCAATTACTTTAACTCATGGAGGAATTTTCCATTACAGCTCTGAAGCTGATGCAATTTTTATGCATTATAAGGCCACACTCTATCAATTTATTGCCCCTCAAATGAGTGCATTAATATTGATGGCAGCTAAACACATTGCAAACATGTTCTGCCCATTAATGCCCTGGAACAGAGTCATTATCCCATTTTAGTCCCACTGCAATGGTGGGACTGATGGGTGTACAGAAGGATCTGAAATAAAAACTCAGAACTGAGTATATTCAGAGACTGGGGCTCATATCCAGTAGAAACAGTCCGATCTGTTAAAGGTTCACAGTCCATTACTTGTCCCTGACATCTTGAGATTCATAGCCATGAAGAATAATTCACCCAGAATAAATCTGAGGACTGTTGTGGTGGTATTTATGGGTGTACACATTTCCTGACCTCAATGGACATATGCCATGAACTACCCAATAACCATTACCCACATATTCAGGAGAGAAATGAAAAGATATTCAAATATGATTTCTCACTACTCCAGTTTTCCTACTGAGCTCTGCAAATGCTTGCTTGGTGCCCACTAGCCTGAGAGGATGCAGTAATATCCTGATCCTCTTCAGAACAGCTGCCTATGAAGTGTCACACTTGCTGGGCTTCCATTTGGAGAAGAGTAAGAGGCAATTTCTGGAAACATGAGAGGCAAATCTACTCCCTCTCCCTCTCCTTTTTTCCCATCTTAGCGCTTCAGGTTAATAAAAAAACTATAGTTCTGAATGTAACATGGAGATAAAGAAGTGTAAGTGATTGCACATAATTTCCAATAC
>JAYRBT010000093.1:65935916-65972708 GCA_036023395.1 Myiotriccus ornatus
AAAAACTATAGTCCTGAATGTTACAGGGAGATAAAGGACTGTAATACCAGTGATTGCATGTAATTTCCAAATATTGAAACATTTCATTCTGGAACTAAACACTGCCAAAGGAAAACATTCTCTTTCCCCTGACTGCAAAGTTCAGGTGTTATTTATATGCACTTATGTATCTATTTATCTATATAGATAAATTATCTAAGAGCACAACATATATTTAATATATTAATATATTTAATATATTTAATATATTTAATATATTTAATATATAGATACTGTATGCAGAATTCTATAAAATAAAAACTTTTTGAGCTCAACTTTTTTTTAAGCCAGCAAACAAAAACCTAGATTAATTCATTATTGAGATATTTATATAAAATGATTAAATTATTGTTTGATTAAAGGGGGGAGGGGTTTGTTGCCACAGTTTTTGTTTGGAATATTACTTAAAGAATTGCATTCCTGGGCTTCTGGGGGTGGTGGTGGTGGTGCTGTAAGTACAACAAACTAAAAATAAAACTTTCCAGTTAAGTATATGAAATAAAAAGCCAAGGGAAAAAGAATAATAATAAAAAGAAAAAAATACTTCGAGCTTGAAGAATTAGACACTGTCTACAACTGTGCTTCTGGAATGATGAATTATATTGGGGTCAGAAGAATGCCTATGACCACCTGTTCATGTCAGGAAAAGAGCTGCCTCCTTTTCTCTTGCCTCCTCTTGTTTTTGTTGCCTCAAGATTAGGCTGTAGCTACGTGCTTTAGCTACAGAGATTCCTCTGACCCGAGAGGGACTGAGATCTGATGTGGAGCACAGTGACCAGGGGATGATACACTCTCTTACAGAGTCCCAGACCAACACCCTTAAGTAGCTTACATTTGATTTGGAGAACTCAGACCATTTTAAAAACCAAAATGTAGACAATTTCACTTCCAAAGTTGAATTCCTGCAGACTTGGAGTCCTGCATTTGCAGTCCCTGACTGGGTCAAATAAAATTTACAGCTTTTACTTAATCAAATCTTGAATGCATTATGACATAATTTGAGAGACCATTCCTCTATATGAGAAGACTTGGGGTCAAGAGGGCTCCTGTTATATACAGACATCATGGTTAATCAGAAATAGGACTACCTAAATTTCTCACTGAGATACTCAAGTCATTCCTGTGGGGCTTGAATTCCACCTCCTTCATAATGCAGACCACAATGCTTATCTGTCCCCTCAGGTAAGAGGAATAATGATGAAGGCTTTTAAAACTGATACTTGTTGCTGTGAGAGGTGGGGCCTGGGTTTGTAAAGTTTATTAGTTAATGGGGAAGTATTTCATGCTTAATTAAGGTAAGAGTTTGTTGGGTGTGGTTTGCTTTTTTTTGTACTAGAAGTTGCCTTGGGTTTAACACAGCTAATTACCAGTTGTAGTTCGAGTAATAAAAAGGAATCAACTTTTGTCAGCTGCGCAGTGAAGGCAAGAAAAGAATTTAACCCATTAACATTGTTGCTCTGTGCCTATTAACTATTATTTTAATGTTGTCTCTCTTGCTTATCAGTACTGCTAATTATGAAGCATTCTTCGTGGAGTGCCATCAGTGTGCTCAGCGGTGTAATCAAGCAATCAAGCCTGAACTGGGGAAGGATGTGCTCAAGTTGGAAAAATTAGCTGAAAAACAGAATGGGAATTTGGAGCCACCCATTCTCCTGCTCTAAAGCTCAGGGCAGAACTTCCACCAGAGACCAACAAGGAACCGTTGCAGGTGGCCTCATTAACATCTCAAGTCAGTAGAGCACTTAAGCATGTGATGGAGTCAAAAGGCTTTAATCACTCAAGTTGAAGTGCTAGCTCAGGGTCTAAATCAAGAAGAATATACTTTATGGTCTATTTCTTTGGATTATTGTCTTTCCTGAACTGAAGAAGGGGAAGAGTTCAGGCTTTCTCTAAAGTCAATTGTGCTAAGCATATTATCCCAAGTCCTACCTTCCAGCAAATCTACCAATAAAGGTAACTGAGCTGCTTTGTTAAGCTACCAGAACTGTGCAAAAATCACCAGTTCTTTTATTTTCATGTCAAAATGCAAATATTATGTTTTTAAAAAGAAGATAAATTTTTCCTTTATTTAAAAATGTGCCAGTTGAAGCCCGTTGCACAAAGAAATATTCTTACACTACTCATTTTCTTTTCTTCAGCATAGTTTAAGCTTCACTTTTATGCAAACTCATACTTTACAATTACTCCTAGTTACATCTCCCCTTCCTGTACTACAGTTTCCCTGTCATTTAAATGGAGAAGACTGATGTCAGTGTTCCCTGCAATATAGGCAGAGTTCAACAGAGCTGCATGTTATAGAATAAACAACATGACTGATATTAAATAAATAAATAAAAATAAAGATAAATAAATAAAATAATGAGACAGAAAAGCAATTCAGAATAGATTGATTGGGAGGAAAAAGGCCCTTAATTTAAATCTTAGTAAACCAGGTGTTATTTATAAATTTTTCCTCAGGCAATTTAATAACTTCTCAATAACAAAACTGATTATTTAGTCACAAACAGTTCTGCTCACAGTAGTCACTTTTATTAGTAAGATCCAGTCTGATCTGATTAGAAAACAAACTTCAGGAACGTCTCCTATTAACTTCCATTCATCTCAGCAGCAATTTAAAGTGCCGCTGATGCCTGATTAAAAAAAAAAAAAAAAACACACACCCAGAAACAAAACAAAAACAAGAACAAAACTCCACAGTGGAACATTTTAAAAGCAGAAGCAGTGCCACCAATATATCAGCCATTTATTTTTTCCCCCTTACTCCCAGTCATTCAAAAGGTAAAGATTTTTAGATGACAAGGCTGTCAATTTTGCATCAAAGCGAAATTAAACATGATGAGCAGCCTCTTGGAAAGGAAGAGAAATTTGCATTATGAAGGAAGCATGTAAGTCTTGCATCAAGGTTTAAATGAGAATGCTGTATAAGCCAGGCTTATCATGAAAGTACTGACCAATACAGTCTCAAAACTAGTACCATCTTCTTTTTTCCCTTCAAATAATACTGTTTTAAAATCAAACAAACTGCCAGGGGAAAAATAAAAACAAAGGTCTGTAGCAGGCAGAATACCAAAAACACGGTCACAGTTCTTGCTGCTGCCTTACTGATGACAGCACTGCTTTCACCCTTGAGTGTGCATTTTGGAAATACACCTTCAGTCTCCTGCCTGTAATCTTTTTCTCTGCTGATTTCAAATGTAGAGGACTCCTGAGCATGGTGAAGTAGTGTTAGCAGATGGGCATCTTGTATATGGACAGCAAGGAGTAAGAGGAAACGGATTTAATGGAGCTGATGATGAAACAAAAAAAATTGGGGGAAGTGCGGAACAAAATAGAGAAATGAAGGCATCACAATTTGCTCAAGATTTCACGAGAAAGGAAGATGCATAATCTGTTTCCTCTCGCTGAAGGATTTTCTCTTTGTATCTGTGCTCCTAAAGAAAACACAAGTCACTGAGCCACATCCACACCCGTTAATTAAATGGCTAACTTTTTTTTCTCATATTCAGCAGTTTGCATGAAAGGCACAGGAAAGCACTGCCAGCGAGGGGCTGCTCCTCCCGATGAAAACACTCGCAGCCAGGATTCGGTAGAAAAGCAGCCGGGAACAGAGCTTGCCTCTCCTCCCAGCCGCGAAGCCCAGTACTTGCAGCTCTTTAGGGTACAATGTTGCCTCTTGACCAACCGCTTGTAACTGCTTTCATCCTCACTCTCTTTCCCAATTAGTACCTTGTTAGCCACACACCTGCAGTGCCTTAACCCCGAGGTCGCTAAACCTCGTGGGCCTGATTCTCTAGTCACTGGTCCAGCCCCAATCGAGATCACTCCATTAAATCAACTGCCTTAGAGGAGCCTAAATAAAAGGGGAACGAGGTGATCTGCAGCATTAACCCTTTTCCTCTCTGTTTTTCCATCATATTCACCCTTCGGCCATCTGTCACCACTGTGCAAGTAATTAGCTAACAGGAACATTTCTTCTAATCAGGGCTGGGCAACAGCAAAAGCAAGAACAAATGCAACTCTCAGGCTATTGTAGTGTTTCTCCAAATCCTTCTGGAGCTGTTACATCTCAGGAAGAGTAGTCAGGAAACTTGACTGATGTAGTAACAGAATCAGCAGTATGCTAAAAGTTGTGCATCTAAATAAGTCATTCATGATGGCTGCTTTGTGTTTTGGCCTCATCAAAATTCAGGCCTATTACAGCATGGGGAGAAAAGCTCTGGGAAGTGAAATGAGAGCTGGGAGAGACAAATGTAAATAGAAAATGTGTTTCTGAATTGTGCTACAGGGACTAGTCTGAATATAAGCTACTGGTAAATGATGGTTTCACTCAAAGACGGATATTGTCCAGTGGTGCTAATATAAAGAAATAAAGTTCCAAAGAATTATCACAGCATAATGTTGACTCAAAAGCATTGTCTTCAAGACTGAAGCTAAAAGAAATCTCCTCAGGAGAGGTGTATATGTAGCTATGAAAAGATAACAATACCACCTACATTTTGGGACCAATATTACACTAACTTTTCATCTCAGTAAATTCAGTGTTTGATGCAGTTTGATACTAGACTGAGGATGATCAGGAGGAATATAATATGCTTTAAAATTTCTGGCACAGAGGATGTCTTGAATTTAAGAAGAACAAATATCACAAATAATGCATATGTTTAGGGAGGACTGAACTAATGAGCATAAACTAAGACTTTTTAACATGCAGGAGGTTGGTGTAACCCTTAGATATATATTATTTTCATATTTATGAGCAAAAGGTGATACTGAAAATATGGTGAAAAAGAGCATTTATGAAGTATACTGGCCTTTAGAGAAAGAGAATAGTCAAACCCTCCCTACAAAGCAGGCCATTCTCATAGTATTTATATCTTAGCACACAGACCCAAAAAAAGTTTATGACATTTGGATGCAGAATGCTACCCCGTAACATTCCACTGGAGCCTTCTGAGAGACTGTGGGAACCACAAACTCTAGAGACCTGTCATGAATGCTGTTGATTAATGGTCAAAGCTTCGGACTGAACACTTTTAGGCTCAAATTTAGGCCATGTTTGCTCTTCTGAGGTCACTTATTGAATGCCGCACTATACTTTGTGCAGACCTTGAGAACATGCTTCATGTTTCTTATTTCTATAGTTCTGTGAAGTTGTGAATATCTTTCTGTTCAGACAAACAAAAGTTAAACCAAGGTAGGATTATTTGATGGAAGTTCAGTTCAGGTTTGGCTGTTTCACTGCTGAGATCTACAGAATCAGTAGGACTAGTATCAGTATCTACACACATCACTGTAGTGTCAATTAACTAGAAAGGAATAAAATGAGTGATGTATTCTGCTGAGCTCTGATGACCACGTGAGCAATTAATTAGTGTCTATAAAAGCACCAACAGTGTGATTATTTTTGGAAGCAGAGGGATTTTTGAGACAGTTAAGACTCATAAAGAAATAAGACTAAAAGGAGAAAGAAACAAAGGTAGACCATGCTGAGAAGTTATTTATATAAATAACCCATACAAGGTCACACCATTATTTTCATTAGAGGATGGATGTAATAAAAAGTCTCACAGACTTCTGCTGCCACTATTCCTGTGACTGATGCTAGATTTCTCATTATATTCAGTGTATCTGAAACTAAGCTCCACTACATGTAACTAGCCTATGGCAGTGAGCAGAGGAAATAGCATTTTCAGTAAGCTAGGGAAGATTCATGTAAAAATGTAAGCTGATGTTATTAAGTTGGTTGTTGATGCAGTAGAAGTACTGAAGATTGCTTGTTTAGACAGTTGGCTGTGGTCAAATTAAGCATGCCTGAAATTTGAATAGAACCACAACTTAAATAAAAGATGACAAACAATTATAACCCACGTTTACTTTTGTGCTAAGGAGAACTGTGACATTTCATTCTGAGTAGCTTCTTAAGCAATGAAAGGACGTTAAAAATTCTATTCCTCTTTTGCTTGAAGTTAAGGGTGAGACTTTCTCTCAGAAGCTTCCTGTGATGTGGTAATGCATGGAAAAGTCTTTGCTACTGTGACCATCTCACCCATCTGTTATGTTGTTGCTTGCCGAATGCCACAGAGATTTTCAAACACTTCCCTGAGGGCAAGGCTAATGCTAAAGTTCTCCTCTACCACAAAGTGGTACCACAGTGTTTGTCCAGACAAACTCTGTGTCCTGAATTTAATATATAAATTAAAAAGGGCGGGGGGGGAGAGGCGAGGGGGGAACCAAAACCCAAAACCAACCAAACAAAAAGCAGCATAAAACAAAACCTCAATTTTATTTGGTGGGGGGAAAAAAGCCATATTGTTTTCACACAAAGGGTATCCCACTTTCATCCAGGCAAAGGTAGACAGTGATTCCACACCACTTTAATTCAGAAATTCCCTCATTTTTACATCTCTTCTTTTTAGGTGTTGGAGGTGCTTTTCTAATTAGTTACATGGCCATCATTCTTAGCCAGCAGCAAATTCAGTATCTGAAAAAAAAAACCCACCAGCGTTTTAACTGATGGTTTTCATCTCAGGTTTGCCTTACAGATAGCTCTGAAAATACCTGATGGGTTTCTCCATTTATGTATTTATCGATATGAATGATATAGTTGATAATTGCACATCAATTCACCTCACCTTAAGATATGCTATAGTATGATCACGAGTATAACAAAATTGCAAAATTGTGCCTTGTGTTTCTTGTTTGTTTGCTGTTCCTTTTTATTGGGGGGGGGAATTTTTTTTAGTATTACATTTCAGTAGAAAAATTAAAGACTGGCTGTATCCCATCATATAGTAGTATCATTTGATATTAGAAAGTACAACTCAAAGTACGGCTCAGAAGTCAGATGTGGTTTACTGTATAGTCACCTGTTAACTGACAATGAGAGCTGACATTACTATAATGGAAATGCCCAGTGTATGTTTATGGAACATTAATTCAGCCTATAATATTGCAGCTGTCAAAATCTACTGATGTAGATTCTATTTCAGACATTTTCCTTCGTTTCCTTGTAATTCACTTTGAGGTTTTTTTGTGTCAGAGCTTTAAAGGGAGATTAGTTAAATGTCCCATTTGAACTATTTTCTTTGTCTTCACATTCTTCGTCTTAATGAGTCAGGGCGAGCATCTCACTCTTTTCAGAAAAAGAGACTCCATGAAAATATGACCTGTTTAATGCAATAGGCTTCTTCTCTCTAGCGAGAGGAATAGGGCTGAGATAGCACCACATAAACTGCCAAAAGATTCCTGTAAGTGGAGGATGCTCACAGACTTTCCTGGTTCCCCAGGGAGAGATTTGAATAATGCAAGGTTAAGGGGCTTGGCATATTACCTCAGGACAGCTGTTCTAGTCCTGCAGAACAACACGAAAAAACCACAGAGGCAGACTGGGATGGGAGGTGTTATCGTACAAACAACGCTTGCCTCCCTGCTATAACAATGAGCACAAGGTGCAATGCTGGGACAGATGGATAGCGAGAAATCAGGAGGGAAAAGCATAGATCATAAACTGGAATTGAGGAAAGGCTAGACAAAAAGCAAAAGTATTTGTCACTCACGTCACTGAAACTGCGATCTTGAGTTTGGATGACTATTTATCCTCTTGACTGATGTTATGATGAAATAAGACCAGTCAGGGACAGAGGGAGGTGTCAGGAAGACATTGGTCACTTAAGGAGTGAATCAGTGCTCAAGGGATTCAGTTGTGCTTCAGAGGTATGGACAAAAGGCTGAACATACAGCGGTGAACTGAAGCGAAGTTTTGGGGGTGGGGGCAAGGAAAGAAGATATGAAAAAAGGAGCAATCCTGTTGGCCGGCTGGGCTGTCATTACTGGCGCACAGGTTATGGTAGTCATCACAGATTTTCAGCCCTACCCAGATTTAGATTTAGACACTTCTAGTAATACAAGGGTGCATGCATATTTATATCCTGTTGACTTTATACAGGTAGATGACAATTCCGTAAGTATACTTTGATGGGCAGAAGGGTTTCTGTATCTCAGCTGCCTTTTGAAGCCTTTTTTCTTTTCCATCTTTAATCCTTTCCTTGTAACAACTTACCCCTACCCACCACCTCTCCCTTTCACAGGCTTCATGTAAGTCTTCCTGGCTCATTAAATCTCGTTTATCATCTTGTGAGTTTGTCCTTCTATACTCCTGACTTTCCTAGGTTGTTTTGAATTTTCACAACTTCCTCTTCACCTTCCTATCTTGAAGATACTGTGTGATAAAAAACTTGTCATATTTATGTGAAAACTTCATGAATGGTTATCAATATGACATGTTTCTGTCATTGATCCATCATGTGGCAACCACACTTCTGTCTACTTTGCTACCTTGCAGATATAATTACACGTTAAGAAAACTGTAATACCGGAGGATATTTTTGAATGAGTTTGTTTCCAGTACTACTTATTCATGTTGAAAAGATAAAAACAAAGGTATGACTGTCAGTCAACATAAGGTAGCAAAACTACTTTGCCAAAAAGCATTTGAAATTTTGTCCCAATAACATATTAATTTCATGGAAGTTTCAAGATTTTTGCAGTGATCATATTTTAGAAAATAAGGTCAATACTCCAAAGGTAGTGACACTCATTTTTACTAGATAAGCGTGGTGGCCCTCATCTGCGTCCACAGAGATTGATTGACTTATTCCAGTTTAAAAAATGGGAAATGGAAGAGTATGATCTCCATCAAAAAATCTCATCGCATAAAACCATTCAGAAGCCATGAGCATATGTGATGTGAAAAGTAATTAAATGCAACAACAGCATGACATCAGCAGTGGATAATTTTCAGACTTTAAATGTCATTCTTTTTAAACTCAAGAGTTGTTTGAGGTTTTTGTCTCCATTTCACAAGATAGAGTACAAAACATTGTGACATGCTTAATATTTCTTCCGCCAAGCCGTCCATTCTGATTTCATTCTCACCCTTTACAGAGTTGTTGATTTCAGCCTGCATTTGGCTGCCAAAAATGCGATTGCACACACAGCACCAAGAACAAAGTGAAAATGAATTATGCATTGGGAAGGAAGTTACATTTGAGTCAAAAAACTTAAGACTTCAGCACCTCCAAATTACAATATAATTTAGGAGGGAATACATTTAAAGAGATAGCAATGGAGTGAGGCAAGAGAGGGTCAGCCATGTCGAGGCTTAATATAATTTACAGTAGCTTTCAATTATTTATTTTTAAGAAGCCACTGAGCACACTGGATCTTTTCAGTGGTAATGTCAAAATATGGATATTGGGAAAAAGACATGAATAATAGCGTCAGGTTTTTATGCATGATAATGGTATATGGGGACATTTAAAATATGGATCGCTCACCAGAGCAAAAAGTGCATGTCATTTACTCTGAGAATACATGACTGTATGCTTAGTGGCTCTTCTGTACTATAAGAGTTTGCTGAACTTGATTTTCTTTTTCTCTTCTTTTCCCTTTTGATTTAAAACTTCTTGCTTTGAAACAATGGCCAGTGAGTTCAAATTTACTTCCCACAAATCAAAAACAGCCAGAGCTCTTTCCAGTGACTCAGACAGAATAAAAGAAAGCCTTTTAAAACTTTCAGCCTATGCAATCAGTAATGCTTTGGTTTTTATTTATCTGTTTGACAATATTATATTTAAAGGAAGTGTGTGGCTTTTGAAACCATAGAGTGATGTTTGGAAGATCTGTTTTCAGCTCTTTGAAAGGTGCCTTTTGTAGGAATGTTCAAGTGACTTCAGCATTGACTCTACAAAGTGCTTTTTGATTCTCAGAATCCCTACTTAGTATCTGCCTTAATATTATAAACACCAAAACCACTGAAACTTTTGTTTTTATCTGCAGATATATGCAAAATAAGGAGAACCTATGGCTATTCACTCAGGATTCCAGCCTGTGGCCAGACCACAGAGGATTTGGAAACCAGGATACGTATTGAGGTGCCTCCAGCCACCAATCCAGACAGAAATAGATCTTCTATATCTTCTACATCATATCTGCCAGTCTCAGGCAGATCTTAAATGCCTTGAGGCAGCCATTTAGACAACTTTATTTAGTCGCCTGAAATCTAGACAAGTATGGCCTGTCTGTCTCTATACAGAGCATTCTGCTTAGCATTTTCAGATGGTGCTTTTTGGATCAGCCTTGCACAAAAGATTCCAAGGTCAACAGAGTCTGAAAGCTAGTCTCCAGAGTAAAATAAGCTTTTTCCTTGGGTTACCACTGGCATTTCGCCTACATCCTACCCATATGGTTGTATTACAGCTTATGGGCAACCTGTCTGGACTTGTAAGTGACCGCCTGTGGCCCTGTGCTCTCCACCACAGGTATCTTTCCTATTGGAGCAAATCAGAAGTAGATAATCAGCATATTTTACAATAACAAAAGTGAGAATTAATGAAGTATTTCATACATCAGAAACTGGCACTAGCACTTCCTCATTTTTAGTTCACTGATTCTTATGCCTCTCTTTCACTGTCTTTCTCCCTTTCCTTTTTCTGCTGTTTTTACTGAGATAGAAATGCACTGAAGAATACCTGATCTCACTGTGGATGATTCCCCCCTGAGGTGTGAGAGTTCTGGTCTCATAAATTAAACACTTTGGGTATTTAAAGAAAGATTTTTCAAAGGATGTGCTACAACTGCTGGACACTTAAGGTAGAGTGCATACACTTGTGATTCCTTCCCATGTTGCTACTTTACAGGAAAAAAAACCACAAAAAACCAAACAACATGATATGACCTTCTATAGCTCTGAATTTCAGAAAAAAAAAACCCACATAGTTTGCAGTCTAAAGGTGAGGAAGGAAATCTTCAGCTGATGGCTGGACATTTCCATTACAATGGATAAGTGAATCTTTTAGAGCACTCATGATTTTCAGTAAACTACTCAGATTTTGGCATCTGAAGAGCCCATTCTTATGTATCTCTCCCTAAACACTGCATAAAAACTCCACTTGCCTCAAAGCTATGGCATCTGGTGATAGCCATAACAGTTCCATTAATGCCACTACTATCATTATTGCCAATACTAAGAGTAGTCCTAATCTAATTAAATGTAGACCATACCCTTGAGCTAGTGATCCTTTGGCTTTCTTTAGTAGAAACAGTTACTTTAAGGATGCAATACACCTTATTCTTAACTAGAAATCTTAAAAGTGTCAGCTAAAGAGACTGATTTTCTTGAAGGGTGGGAGGTTTTGAGTTTTGGGTTTGGGTTTTGTTGTTTTGTTTGTTTGTTTTTAAATACAGTATAAGGACAACCTTAAAATTACCTGAGTTATAACATGTTTAGGTTCACATAAACATGTAAACATATGTTTACATATGACGTTATGTTTACATGTGTAAAATTGCCTGAGGTGGATCATTCTTTATATCTCCTTTTGGACTTAGCTCTTTCTTAGAGGTGAACTGTTCTTGTTTTAAAGAGAGAAGGACAAGTGAGCATTTTGTCATTTAACACTCTAGGAAAGCATTGATTTGAGCTTTGTACTTTTGGGAATAAGTTTTCCTTTGTGTTTTTTTCCTGTCTTTCTTTTTCATTTGTTTCCTGCTCTAGATTTCTTTTTTTTTCTTTTTCTTTTTTTTTTTTTTTGAGAAAAAGCAACTATAGCCTATACTGTCAGCAGCCATGCTGGCAGAGACAAGGAAAAAAACTAGAATTGTAGAGATGTTTGGTGATGCAGCTCTTCAACAGTACATGCAAACTTCTGACATATGCAAAGGCAGCATAATTTCATTTTTTGTTTTATCAAGTTAGCCTTTGTGGCTGTCCCCACAAGCACACAGAAAAGTGAGAAAGCCGGCAAAGTGGACAATTAACAACCACTGCACCCAGTTGCAGTCCTCCATCCTTCTTCTTTGCCCCATTTCATGATAGCAATCAAAAGAAAAACACCTTCAAACCTGGAGGAAAGAGTTCCTCACCTTCTACTAAGAGCCACATAGGGGCAAATACTGGGCTCAAAGCTGAGAATTTCACTTATAGATAGAAGGATGAAAGATAAATAAACCCCTTTTCTCCTTTCAGTACATTACTCTGTTGTTCCCTTTGTGGAGAGGGAGTTAACTGGCACCAAGCTGTTTATCTTCTTCAAACACAGATGAACTATAGCCAGTCTCATTCATCACTCAGTCCAGGGGTCCTGCACCTGTGAAAAGATTGGCCTAGAAACCTGAGGCTGAAGCATGACATTAAGAATTGGCCAGAGTAGTTTCTTACAGGGCAGGACATTTAAATGCTACTCCTTAATAATGCTGGATTTGCTAAGGTCTGCCACAACAGTCTGTCATGAACAGCATCTCCTCTGCCACCATAGAAAGCATGACTTTCTCTTTTACCTTATGAAGCAACATTCGTAACGTGGGTTCCTTGAGCCAAATACCTCAGAGACGAAGAGTTTTCCTGATGATCTTCAATCTGCATTTGGAGGTGCCAGTCTATGCCTTGCAAACTTCTGCATTTTCCTTAGGAATCTTGCAAAACTCTTACAGTTTAATGGTCTCTCACATTCTCTTTCCTCAGGTGACTCTACCCTTCAGGAAGATTTATGCATACCTGTCAAAAGCTGCTAGATTTCTATCTCTCTTTCCTTCTACCTCTCTCTCTTCTCTTTCTACCCCTGAAGTTTCAGAGCTGGTTGTCACTCTTTAACAGTTTATTTTCCATAAATACACAGTGAGCATCTCACCCTTTCCTCAGCATTGGAGCACATTCTGCTTTCATATGCAAATCCTCTCAGTCAACAATGTAGCAGGAATATGTTTAAACAAGAATAGAGATAGCTAATCAATGTACTTTCCTAAAATTACTTATTCCTGAGTTGCTGAGTCTGCCTTTGCTTGGTCCTTGCTCGGGTACAACTCTTATGAATGTCTGGGGAAGTTCAGTTTGTGAAACAACTGAGAGAGATGTGAGTAAGAGTATTAGCATAGAATTCCATATTAGTCTATTATTATATCAGAGATAACACTGGAGTGGACTCCTGAGGGTATAAATACACTGCAGGCTTCTTACTGACATTCTTCTATCGCCGCTGTGCATTTTCTCCAAATCAGATGCATGTTATGACTTGCTCTGTAAATCTCGCCAGCCCCACAACATTATACAGATATTCCAGCAGACACAAGTAGATGAGCATCTGTAGTGGGTTGACCCTGGTAGGATGCCAGGTGCCCACCAAAACCTCTCTATCACTCCCCCTCTGCAACTGGACAAGGGAGAAAAAATATAGCGGCAGATTTGTGAGTTGGGGACAGAGAGAGACCACTCACCAAATACCGTCACAGGCACAATAGACTGAACTTAGGAATATTAATTGAATTTATTACCAAAAAAATCAGAGCAGGATAATGCGAAGTGGAATAAATCTTAAAAACACCTTCCCCCAACCCCTCCCTTCTTCTCAGGCTCTACTTCTTGCCCCCAGCAGCCATCCCTGCAGCCCCACCACTGCCAAAAGCTGGTCATGCAAACCTAATACAGAATCTCAAATCTATTCTTCCATATACATATTTAATTGATTAAATTAAAGAATTCCCATTTAAATATATTGGTTTTTTGCCCTACTCATATTTGCTTAGAAGGGATTCTCATGTCTCTAAATTAGGCAGTTATTCTCAGATCTGCAGGTACATGTTCAGAAAAACAGACATATCACTTACTAAGTGTTGAGCCCTTTTCTGGCTGTAAAGTCTGTATAGATTTTAAGCAGTCGTATCATGCCAAAAGGCGTTCTTATGATTCTGATTACCCAGTGACCGCTGAAAAGGCATTTAATGAGTGTTTCACATCCTCAGCCTGTCCTGTGCCTCCAAAATTTCTTGTGAATGTTTTCCCATGACACGAATCTTTTCACGTACCAACAGTCTTTTAAAAATTAGTTGCTCAGTTTACATGGAGAAAGAGAGGGACAACTTCAGAGGGTAATTCCTTCTATCACATGATAATTAAATAGATTTACTGATCAGCTTTTATCGGTCTAAAGCTGAGTGGAGTAAATATTATGCTAGATCACTGTGTCTGAGGTATGTGGTCATGTGGTTTATATTGTAAAAAGCTCATTTAATATGGACTTAAATTCTTCACATTATAGTAATACAAAAAACACCTTCTACTAGCTATTGAAAGGTTTCTGAAGCTTTTGGATAGGTTGCTCATCCAAATAAGACTGAAGTATGTAAGTGCAATTATACTCTTCTTGATGAAGTTATGATGTTTATCCATATAACAAGATTACACAGTTCTAGGTAACAAAAGCATCAAGCAAACATGGAATTATCCATATTAAGGTGCAGTCTTCCGTTATGGTATATTTTTAGCAAGTACCTTTCTTGTGTTAGAATGTGCTCTTGGCAGATCCACATTTGCCTTACCAAGACCTTCTTTGATTGCAGAACACTGACCAGTATATGAGCTTCTCAAGTGCAATTAATTTTTCTCTGGAATAAGCTGGTCTTCAAAAAATGATGCCATATACTTTAGGATATGATGTTTATATTATTTATCAGTCTGGCATAGTGTAGAAATAAGTCTGGAGTTTTTCAGCTTTGAAATACTCTCCCCTGATTTTAGGAGTTCTTCAAACTCTATTTGTTGCAATATCAAGATTTTTTTGAACAACTTACCTGCTTGGTGAAGATGTGGATAGAACCATCAGCTATTCCATTCCTGACAGAATATCTATTCTCTTCCTCTTGTTAATCAATTTTTGTTTCTTTTGAAACTTTCAAGGAATAGACACAGCTTGCATTTTTATCACAGATCTGACCTCAGAATGAGCTACTTTACATGATCTAACCTTTATATCATTTTGGTACACAAAGCAATTTTATTTGTAGTGGTGTGCAGTTTCTTACGTAGTTCAGAAGAATCCAGTGAAGACCAAGGATTCATTGTTACCTGCACTGAAGTTCTAATAGTTTGGTTGTGTCCACTCTGCAAACCCAAAGGCAGCTGAAATATGTACTCTTATGTTGCCCTATAACAATACTTTTGTTATTCCTTAGAGTAAGCAGTAGCTCTGGTCATGTAGCATCTTGCTTTTTCCTCGGACATATATTCCTTTATTATATACACTGTTCTCTTTAGAAATTCTTGGCAAAAATTAGGAAGTCTAAGACTACTCAGTCCAAGATTACTAAAGCTACTGCTTGTAGTAGGCATAAATATGTACTGGAGAATACATAAAACCACTCCAGTATGTACTGACCACAGAGATAAGAAAAACATTTTTCTAACATTTATGTCAAGTATGTCAAAAGTCTAGATTCTGTCTTTTTCCCTAAAAATGTTGGACTGTAAGAACAGAGAGGAGAAATACCTATTGCTTCACTGCTTTTCCACCTGCTGGCGGTCCAGGATTCTTCCTACTAAGACATTTTAAATCCTGCTTTAAATATTCAAACTGAGGGTGAAAAGATTATCCAACAGTGTTAATGTCAAATTTACTTTGCATGAAGTGCACTAGAAAGGAAAATTCGCCTTAACAAGGATCAACATTACACGCTAAAGAACTCGCACTAAACTACACTGATTGATTTAAAAGACTTTGAGAAAATATGCACATATTCCAGAATATATTTTTTTAAGGTACTATGATATTTTATTGTTATTCCTCAAAAAAACCCACTGTGTCAGAATTATCATGATTCCTTGTCTATACAAGCCCAAGACAGATCTTCAGCTTCTGCTCAGTAGAGGTTTCCTTGGGACAATGGGACATGTCCAGGATTAAATTATGATCCTGAAATTCTCCTTACTCATTGAAAAACATGATTAGGGAATAAAATTCTTGCATTCAAAGGCTCAAAAGCATGCAGGAGTGACAAGGGAGTTTTGCATGGACAGTCAAAACAAAAGCTTTTACCAAGCAAGTAAGCAATTTTCCTATCTACCATTGATCATGGCAATGCCCTTGTGTGTCCTTAAGGATTCAGACATTGTTTCCCATAACTGCTACCATTTCCAATTGAAGCAATACTCTTGTTATCAGTGAGGATGTTGGGCAAGTAGCAGTTGCCCAGTATGAATAAGCAGTGCACAGCTGGCTCTACATCTCCTCAGTACGCATCAAAATAGAAGACAAAACCTGTGAATGTGAAGACCCCACTCTCTGCTCATTCCAGCAATAAACACATAAATTTTACAGTGACATGCTGAATGTGTTTTTCATCCCTGCATTTGTGCTAGGAGACTGAGTTGGACTCTGTTCAGGTAGCAGACCCGTTTAGTGAAACAATGCTTTGGGGCTTATATTAGAGGGCAAAATAAAACATAATGCTTCCCTATCTCCAGCTTCAGAAGTGACTCTTGCTGTGTTTTTCAACCTCCTTTTGAGGTTTGTATTAGTAGAACATCAGTCACTTTATTTCTACAACACCACTCTTCATAGCTTTAGAAGTGTTTCATAGAAGCCTGTAACATCCCATTTTTGAGCACCAGCAGACAAATTATGCATTCAGAAAACATGCCTCAGTACTTTGTTTCAAAACCTAGTTGGTCTAGTTTAGTTTAAAGTGGGATGATTTTTTGTTTTGTTTTATTTGTTTGGTTTTTAATAACTCCTTGTAGGTTGCATGGTTAATTTACAAATAATGTTCATGTAGCAGCAAATGGTATTACACACACAAATATGCTATTTTCCTCTCTTGCTGTCCCTCAGATAAACATGATAAATATGAATATTTTTACAATGCATGCATACTCTGAATCCAATGTTTAGGTATTAAAATCAAGAGCTGAATACACTGAATGTGAGATACAGCTTCTTATTGATTTTCCTTTTCACTGTTTTCATTAGCAATCTGCTTGCACAATGCTCTTATTTAAATAAGTGGTATAATTCATGGATTCAGGTACTACTCAGTATAAATTATCCCTAAATTCTAAAAAAACAATCTTGCTGACATTTTTTTTTCCAGAGATGATTTGTATCTCAATTGTGAAAACTCCAGTGGAAGTCAGTGGTTTCGTATTCAAACCAGGGCATTCATCTTGGTACGTTTTTCTAACCTTGGGTCTGACACAGTGGTACAGATGTCTCCTATACCATTTGAAGAGAAAGTATGTGCCTTACAAATGTGATTCAGAGGAACTAAGTGCCAGTGACTGTATAGATCACTTACGTATCTCCATGGGATTAACAGATGAGACAGGAAGATGCTTAAATGTGTAATGTGGGAGGAAAAAAAGACTTATAAATTCAAGCTCAACAGAGAATGCCTCTCTCCACTAGAAGCCAACAGTCTTCTCAAAGCAGACTGTTTGAGAGAGGATGAAATCTCCTTTCCAGTGTATCTAGGGAGTCAGAATACTTCCTGGAGAAATGGTGGGAAACATCCTTTAGAATCCTCCACTGAACTGGGTTTGAGCTGATTTTGAGTTTCCACATCCCAAGTAAGCTTCATTACTCCTTGTCTGAACAGAAAGGTTTCTCCAACCTATGTTCTGCAGCTAGATAATTTAATCTATCCAAAAGCATATATATCATAATGGACTAAAACACCAATATAAAAGACTGAGTTAATCTTACAGAGATGTCTTCCAGGATTTTAGAGTCTCTTTTTAGTTACGTTTACATGTTTTATGTAGAGGAATACAGTCCTTAGTAGTGGGCAATTAAATCTAGATTCTGCTTGATTATTCTGCCTCTGGTTTACACATTTTATGTTGCTTTACTGCACAGTGACCCAGATTTAGCAACAGTGATGGAACATGTACTGGCCTCTGGCTGTTCCATAACATGGTTGGTAAAGCACGCTTTTGGAAGTGAAAGCTGTGGGCTCCATCACCCACAGCTGCAGATAGAGCTGAAACCAGTTTTAGCACATCCCAGGACAACATACAATCTATGAGCCAGTGATGTAAAATCATACATTTGAAGAAGAACCAAAGATTATTCCTTGTCAGGAGAGCTGCCCATCAGTCCATCAATACTGGGGACTCAAAGACAGCACAGTGGGGTAGTAAATATATCTGATGTGACCAGCTACAGTGTCATGCCTTGATCACTGGGCCAACAACAATTCCTAATGCCTTTGATGTTGACAGTTATAATAAGCTATCTGGAGTTCATTTTTTGGTGTGCTATCTAGACCCTCTTTCTTCTGTCAATATATTATCAACTTGAATTATTTCAAAATAAACTTTCTGTTCCGTTCAACAAACTGACTTAAAAAGAGAAAGGATTCATTGGAGGCAGAAAATGAGTAAGCTTAGCATACAAAGAGTAGTTTGTCACAGCAGATACATCTCTATTTGCACTTCTGCTATTATTAACATGTGCACTTAGAAACATGAAACAAACCTTAAAGCCATTTTTCTGCAGAGCCCTAAAGCTGATTAAATCAAATGCAGATGTGGAACTGGTAAAAAACAGATGCTGAAAAACCATGTCAATATCCTAAAGGAATCCATTCCCTATCAGAAAGAAACTTAATTTCTACTATAAAGAATTCGATTATGTATTGTTATACGAAAAGTGATTAATGTTTTGTGGTGATTAATCAACTGCAAAATATATAATTATGCCATCTGTATTTTTCCAGTTTCTTGTCACTTAAGAATTCCACTAGGGAGTGGGAGGTGGGATAATGAGTACTGGTGGCATTTAGAGTGCTTAAAACTGTACTCTGAAAGCCTGGGGAATCCAGTAACAAAAAGAACTGGCATTTATTCTAATAGCAAAACCTCTAAGCATATTAAGTAAGAACCCAGAAGACCCATTGGCTTGATAGCTACTTATGTGGAAGACCCAGTTATGGGGTTCAAACAGCCTGGGACCCATGAGGGCTTGCTCCAATTCAAAGGTAACCCATTAAGACCCCAGGAGAGCACTCAGAATTTGACTTTTGGACCACCTCCTGCTGTCTGATTTATGAAACAGACCTGACACTGACTCAAGGATCATCAGCTGTCTTCTGGTTGCATGTAAAGTGAAGTATATTTGCAGTGACAGTTCAGAGCAAAGAACTACACTAACTGCTTACATATTTTATTTTATTTTTTTTCCTCTAGGCAATGCAATTGTTTAGGTTCAGATCTGAAGTAAGACACTTGGCCCACAAAGTCATCTATCAAGCTGAAGAGTTGCCTTTTCAAAATGTCATGCAGAATTAAGGTAAAAAGTAAAAAAGGTAAAATTAAAAGTTCCTTAGGGAAGTTGGTCCCAACCACACCACGGATGAGTGATCAGTATCAGTCTTTTATTTGCTCTCAAATTAGAATACATCATTCGGGAGATTCATCCTTCAGGAGTTTGCAGAGGGAAGAAGATGTGAAGACTGAATATCGAGTCCTGATAACTTCCATGTGCTCATAAGAAAAGCACGTTGATAATATTTTTTGGTATTTTTTATTGGTTCACTTGGGGATATTTTGTTGGGGTTTTTTTTTGTGTGTGTGTAATGATATAAAAGCTATGTGAAACATGGTGTAGCAATTCTTCCCCTTTTTCTCATTTGATATTGCTGAAAATTAAGTTGTAACACCCAAAGTTCTTTATTGTGAGAGTGATTTTGACACTTATGGACATCACTTTTCCAACTTGTGACACTCTGAAACAGTTTACCTGTGACTTTCATAGAATCAGAAAACACCCTGATTTAGAAGGGACCCACAAGGATCATCAACATTCTACTCCTGACCCAGCATAGGATTGCCCCAAGAATCACGCCTTGTGCCTGACAGTGTTGTCCAAACACTTCTTGAACTCTGAAGCTCTGTATAAGTACGGTACGTGTGGTGATATCCAGTCACCTGGTTGGTTCAGTATTACCAAAGGACGTGGGTACAAACTGCTGTAATTCCAGCAGAGAATTAAACATCTCGCAGCTCACTGAAAATTAAATCTCACCATGGATGTCAAAAATAACAAAAAGGGATTTTGCAAATAGAAAAATAACAAAACAAAGGATAATATGGGTCCACTAGTAAAGGGAGAGGGGACCCTAGTAACAGAGGACACAGAGAAGGCAGAGTTATTGAATGTCTTCTTTGCATTGGTCTCCGTTGACAAGAATAGCTCTCAGGGTTCTCTGACCCAGGAGACAAGGAGTCCCTTTGTCTCAGCCCTGGTGAGGCCTCACCTGGATCCTGAGTCCAGTTCTGGGCTCCTTATTACAAGAGACATAGAACTCTTGGTATGAGTCCAGCAGAAAGCAAAAAATTATCAAGGGGCTGGAGCTTCTCTCTTATGAGGAAAGGCTAAGGGAGCTGGGCCTGTTCAGCCTCGAGAAGAGACGACTGAAAGGAGACTTCATCAATGTCTATCAGTATCTTAGGGGAGGTGTCAGAGCATGAAGCCAGGCTGTGCTCAGTGGTGCCTAGCAATAGGACAAGAGGCAATGGGCAGAAACTGACGCACAGAAAGTTCCACCTAAATATGAGGCAGAATTTCTTTGCTGCACAGTGGCCGAGCACTGAACAGATTGCCCAGAGAGGGTGTGGAGTCTCCCTCACTGGAGATATTCCAGAACCATCTGGACACAATCCTGTGCCATGTGCTCTGGAATGACCCTGCTTGAGCAAAGAGGTTGGACAAGATGACTCGCTGTGGTCCCTTCCAACCTGGCCAATTCTGTGCTTCTGTGATCTCCAAAGAAAGAGAAGAGGAATGCAGGCTCTCCCATATGTATCTTGAATCATGATCATGGTGAAGTTTTCAATAAAAGATTCATGGGATCAGATGGAAACTAAATTTTATAAGCTTGAAATCGTAAGCCAGTTAGTACTTATATTTTGCATTACTTGGGACATAAGACAGGGTTTAATAAGCTGCAGAAACAGACAGAAGTCTACTTAAAAGTCTTAAAAAAGGAGCAATACATGTATCCGTACACAGGCGGTCACCGACATTTTAGGTACCCACCAATAACTGTTAATGTTCATCTGTAATTCCAGAAGACCAGCTTCTTTTTAGATAACTTGGATATCAGGGTTATCATAGGCTCCAACACTGCATGCTTCTTTAGGCATTTGGCCCATCCAAAGTCTTTTAGTATATGGATATATATCTACCAGCCTCTGAATTCTCCCCATGAAAAGATATATTCATCTCGCTTCCCATGTCCCATGTCTCACTTGCCTTTTTAATTTGTAACACATTTATACAAGGTCCATTCTTCCTGATCAGCTAAGGGATTGGTCTTGATTGGTTCAGGCCTCTTGCAACTCCCATAACAAAAAAGCATAGTGTGGTTACTAAAGTCAGTCTCTGGCATAGCTCATAAATCGGGGAAAGGTGCAGGCTGATGAAGGAAAAGAAAGATTCTGCTTATATGAACACATGTTTTGGTAATGAGCAATAACAGGAGGAAAATAAACTACAATAAAAGATGCATGACAGTTTGAGTTTGGGTGATATACAATTGGTTTTAAAGTTGCCTCAGTGTGTCAGTGTTTTATTCTTGTCTGACAGCTAGTGTGGATGCAGCAGAAGCAATGCAATTATGTTTTAGGGTCAAGTACCTTTTTACCATCCTTCCTGGTTTTAAAAAAAAAAAAAAAAAAAAAAAAAAGAAAAGGAAAAAGAGTAAGGAGATGGAAAATACACTTCTAAAACAGAAATAGATAATAGAAAGAAGAAAATATTTGAAATCTTGTTAGTCTGTCCAGTATATGAGAGCTGAGTATTTGCAGTGCCCCATTTTATGTCCCTCCCTGTCATTACCTCCCTGCTAAGGAGGAAATGCAGAATTTCCTGAGCATCAGCAGAAGTAGCTGCTGTCACGTCACC
Source organism: Myiotriccus ornatus (assembly GCA_036023395.1). Classification (NCBI taxonomy): domain Eukaryota; kingdom Metazoa; phylum Chordata; class Aves; order Passeriformes; family Tyrannidae; genus Myiotriccus; species Myiotriccus ornatus. The sequence goes on from JAYRBT010000093.1 coordinate 65,957,687, forward strand.
TTCATCACCTTTTGTTCCTTCCTTAAATACTTACAACTTACTGGTAGCAACTGTTGCTCTCATGTTGTTCTTGGTACAGGTTGGATGAAATGTGTTCCTTACAAGTGTGTGTGTGTGTGAGTGAGAGAAACATTAATGAGAGTGTGTGTATGAATGGTCAGATAAAGTATTGTGACTTAAAGTATTGTGAACTAAGAACAGTAAACTTACTTTAGGGAAGTAGTCTCTGGAGCCTCCCTGTATCATCAAAGAAAATAGACACCACAAAAGGATGATTCAAACCACTGGTGATTTTGCCTGGAATTTGCACCCTACTTTTCACGTTAATAGAAACAAGGAACAATTGCATTGATTTCAGCACTGATGAGTTTTTTTTTTAATTTACTGCAGTGGATATGAGAAAGAAACTTGGTTCCAGCATGCTGCCTGTGTGCCATCCATTATCTCAACATGAAATGCTCAAATTCTGAAGAAAGGACAAAGTACTGCAAAACATAGTGCAGAAAAACTAACTACACTCTTCTGTGACTGGAAATGAAAGAAAAAAAGCCTGACGACCCAACAGGTCATTCCCATTGCTGATCACTGTGATTCTCTGACAATCCTTGTCTGCAAGTCTCGGTTAAATATTCAGAAAAATCATTACTTACACATAAAGCTAATAATTTAAAGGTGCTTCAAATAAAGCAGACTACAAACACTTTGTTAAAGGAAGGCAACATTCAAAAGATACGGTATCTTTGAGTCCCAGTTAGTTCAGATGATTAAGGAAATACATTGCAATAAAGTTTACATCCACTGGATGGAACTTACTGCCAGATTACAGGAATCTCTCAAATGTGTTTTTTTGAAATTATTTTTTTATTTTTTTCTATTATGATTATTATCACAGTATGAGCTCATTATTTCAGATAAAATATATTCAAACATTATTGAATTCTGAAAAAAAATAAATTAAAAAGTTAATTTACCTAATTAAAAAATTATTAAGTTCAAACTTACTATTAAAAATGAAAACAAATGCGAAAACTATTTGGTGCAAAGGGATTCTTTTCTTTCAGTTGGATACATATATGTCTCAGCAATATTAACTCCTAGAGTACTTTGAGGAGGTGCATATACTTCTCTTAAACACATTGTACTAAGAATCTAAGAGGTCACTTCATTCTCTCTCAAGGATGATCTAGTTAGTCATCCACTGTGCGTTTTCTCAGATGTGTTCAGCGACAAATGCAAAGGATTTCTTCAATGCTCAATTGCAATTTTTCTGGTCTAACTCCTCTTAGGAGTTATATATCAGCTCTCAAACTCTAATTCTGGCACAAGAACATAAGCTTATGCTTACAACTCTTATGACTCTCCTTTGATTTCTTTTAGATCCAGCTCTTGCTCCATTCTCAAGCTCCCAGCTCTCAGCATGAGAAGCAGCTACTTTAATTGAACCAATTTTCCAAACTGCACCATTGCCAGTAAGATGAATTGCCAGCACTGGATGCATTTCAAGTTGAAGAACACCATTTCCATGTAGTCAACTTTTCAGTCCCTTTGTTTCATTTCCTTTGGGATTCCTATGTCCTCTCCAACCTGCATGTACAGTTGCAAGTTATAGAAATCAGAAGTTGGTTTAAGTGTCTGATCCTTTTGAATTCTGATTGTTTTTCTTTCAGGTATACCATCCTGAGCTTGACTATGACAGTGTTAACCAGACTTTTTATTTGGGCTGAAGTGCTGCCTTCTGCATTTGCTGGGCACTAGTTCCCACCATGTAGTTTTTTTTTAGCAGAAAACTCAATAGATTAAGAATTATTTCGGATTTCCTGTGGGCTAGAATGAGACATGCACAAAGATGCTCTTAAATTGTTGGGGTTTACTCATTCTTTGTGTGAAGTTTATTCACACCAGCCTGCCTTAGGGGAACATCATGTCTGCAGACGGTTGTGTTTGCACCAGTGTATTTATAAACCATGCCAGAAACCTCAGGTATCCCCTGGAAGTCTCTCCCAGCCAAAAATAAATAAATAAATAAATAAAATTTTAAAAAAAACTTAATTAAAGACTTCAAACTCAAAAAAGAATGGTAAATTTTCATTGATATAAAGTACAGTCAAGCACATTGGGAAGGGTCTCACTACTAGAGCCTTCTTTCTTAGGTACCATAATTCTTCTGGCAGTCATTTTAGACAATATAAATAGTCATATTGTCTCACTATTCAACAGTTTTGATGACATAGGTCAGTTTTGCCTTTTTCCTAAGATCTTATAGTAGACTCTGACAAAACCATAAAAGCAGGTAATATTTTGAAGGGCACAGCAATTGGAGTGACACATGACATAGTTTGTGAATGAGTGAGAGTAACCCATTGATTATTTCACTGCAGGAATGAAGCTGGCCTTTGCACATATTGGGTTCATAAACAATTCTCTTCCTGAAAAAATAAATAAATAAAAAAAAAAAAAAAAAAAGCACTGATTCTTCCTGACTTGCAGCAGTGCAACCAAAGTTTCAATCCAAGGAGGTGGCACAATAAGAGATCTGTGCTAAGTGTGAACACATTTTCAGGAGGTAAATTTGTCACAAACCATAATGCACAGAACCTTGATGTGATGATGTTCGTTCACTTTAACACAGAACAGAGATGTTCTCATCCAGTTTGGTGTCATAATGTGCAAGAGATGGACTAAAGTGTGAGAGAGAATTTCACCATGAAAGATGCTTTAGTCATGGGTTGCAGCACTACACCCCAAATTGACATTTGAATCTCATTGTCTTCCTTTTGTTTAGTTTTCCTTTTTTATCCTTTTTTTTTTTTTTTAAGAACTTGTTTATTTACATTACTTATTCTGTGTGTTTTATGGTGTTGTTATCATACAACTACACTAGAAAGCTGAGGGCTGAGAAGCAAAATCAAAAGTTATGTTTTTGGTGGAAAAGTACCTTTGTATTAAAGAAATACCCACAGAAAATTGTCATAAAATAGTATGTAAGACATTTTAAATAACTTATTAATAAGTAATACTTTCTAGTTGGCAATTCCTTCAGCAATAGCACATAAAATATGTCTTTGGTGAAGAACTTAAAAAATAACAGCACTTTTAATTCTCTGTCTCAGTTCTTAACATCTATGTTAAAAAACAGAAGAGTAGACAATACACCTATCTGGATAAAGGAGAAGTTCATCAAGTCTTTACACAAAGAACAGGTTCCTTCCTCTTATGAAACATTTGTTTATGGCCAGTGAAAGGCAGCAGATAAAGTATAAAAACCCTTGAAAGCAGTTCCTCACTTACCCACTCAGAACAGGCAGCACCACTAGTAACAGTTAGGTTTTTTTTCAGGTATACTCAGTAGTAGTGTATTCCTCAGACTTTATACTGAATGTCTGTGAGAGGAAGAATAACTAAATCCCTCTTTCTTTGTTTCTCCTTTCTTTTCTCCTCTTCCCTCTACCATCAGTGATCTAGAGCAAGGAGTCTATGGTGCTTCCTGTGTGGATGCTGTCAAAAAGATGATTTTTTTTTATTTGCAGTGAGCAGAACATTTTACAGACCTGTCAACCACTCATCATGTGCTCGTGTCCCTCTGTCCCTGCCAGACCATGGGCTGAAAATGAACCAGCTGTGGGAGACAGAAACAGAAAGATTTCTTGTAAGTATTCATTCAGGTACACACTACCCACTTTTATGTATTGTACAGATAAATGCTTCCATCTTTTCACAAAGTGTACAAGTCTCATCTAAGAAAGAGATAAAGGAAATAATGGTGTGAAAACGTATCCACATTCTATGGATATCTACAATTAATTCTCAATCATCTGCATGAAGTTTGTCCCAGCTATGAAGTAATTGTGCCCTTGAGGCAAAGACTCTTGGTTTGGAAATGATGTAAAACAAAAAAAACTTGATGTCAGTCATGATTGACTCATATACATACCCTCGTGACCCTTTTTTAATCATATTCTTTGCCTTTCATTTAGCTAGGGGTTTTGATTGTAAGGGATATCCCAGCAATTATGGAGTCAATGTTAGTAGAAATCTGATTGTGATCTCACAGAATACTTGATTTTCCCCCATGTTTGTCATCCAAGAAGCAAAACCAATAATAAACTGTCTAAGTGGACAATTAGTGTTGATATTAAATTACTAAGAAAGAGAATATTTGCATAATAATGGTTGGTAATAATGTATGAGCTCTCCATGGGCTGCAGAGTATTTACATAAACTACTCATCCAGTAACTATGAGTATGATAGATTTAAAGTTTCTTCCAATAACTTATAAATATTATGCTATGACCTGCTTATTTTGATGTTTTGTTTGTTTATATCTATTCAGTGAATTAATTTAATATCTAGACTGTCAGAAAATCATTCAGGAAAGTGGAAAAGGAATTTCTGATAGACACACCTTGGTATACTCTCCATAACATGCAGAGGTCTTTTACAGGAATGTCCTTTATCAGCTCTTCCCTAAGTCACTCCAGATATTTTTCTAGAATGTCATCAGGTTTCTGAGAAGCTGAAAATAAATGGCAGGGGGGAATGCAAAGTCAAGCCAGTGTTAAAGAAAGAATTGGAGATGTTTTGTGACACTTCCACATGTAAGGAAGTAGGATTTGAGAGTTTTTTCTAAGTGCACATGGATACCAGGACAAACTGAAGGAAGTTTTTACTGTGCTTAGAGTACATCAGATTAAGTAACCTCTGGCCTGGTGGTCATACATTCACTTTACTACCATGTGCAATACCTCAGGTATTGAATCTTTTTGAGAAACAGCCTATATTATCTGTTGTTAAACCTTCCATAAGTCAGGCCAGCCATCCTCCAAACTGGAATTGTTTGGGTCCAGCTACCTTAGCTACTGAGGGTCTCCCATCAACCTGCCCTGTCTTTGAGTCATAAAGTTTATAAGGCACCCTTGTGTTCACAGCATGAAATGCTTCAAAGAATTCCATATTAGGTGTTTATCCTACTTTAAATTTATATACTACTTAAGTCATTCTATGAGTGCCAGTTCCTAAGGAAGAGAGTTGCAGGGGCCTTGATTCATTCAGATAAATAAGTAAATTATGGAAGATGAGCAGCTTCTTATAGCCAAAATCTAAACTGAATGTGAGAGCTTGGTGATTTGATCTCAGAATGTGCCTTCCTGAACAGACTGCTATAATGTAATTTAGTATGCAGTCTGATAATGTTACCTACATTTTGCATTTACTGTAGAGTGTTTGTATGCAGAAGGACAGCTATGAGGGAATAAACCTATGAAGACCCATCATCACTACCCCATGCCAATTGCTCCTTGTAATTCATCTCCTTGCAAAGCCATATGCACAATGTAAGACTTAAAGAGTGTAAAGAGGAAGTCCAAATAAAAAAGAATTAAAAAAGTACAACTATTTCTGTAATTGTGACATTGAGCAACAAATCTGTAGAAATCGAAATTTGTTTGAATATAAATTCATGAGCCCACGAAGGGGCAACTTTTGAATAAATTAGTCACGGTGAATAGTTTACCCAATTTTATTACAATCTGGAAGTGAGGAGCTCAGTGTGATATCTTTTTTTACCTGATTTTTAATGTCCTGAAGCATTTGTCGTGTTGTTTCCTTTGTAATCAGCAGCTTTTTTTTAGAGGCAAGCAATCTCCCAGTTTAAAAAACATACAACAGAGCAATATGCTGCAGCCATATCCTGTCAGTTTAGGCTCTGTAGCTTCAACGCCCTGCAGATACCTCAGGCAAACCTTAGATCTGCTTCAGCAAGGACATGGAAATTTAATCTGAGTAAGTTTTAAATAGATCCCCAAAATTTAGTACATATTTATAAACAAGGTTGTTCTTCAAGATTGTTCAATATTCTCATTTTGAGAAGGTCATCTCTAAAAATGAACAGATTCTTCAGTTATTTCACTGTATATTTCCATACAGCCAAAAAATAGACAATCTATCTCAGGAGAAACTAAATTGAATTAGTATCAGTCCAACTAAGTTATAAATCTGAGAAAGGTCTCAACCCTTTTAAATTTAGCTATATTTGTTAATAGTTTTGTCAAAAAATATGACTACATTTCAATAATATTGGAAAAAAGCTGCTTGCAACAAGTCTCACGGTGAATTGTGCTTAAACTGGGAGCATTGAAGAAATTATTTAACCTGAATCCAGTGGTTGGAAAGCATAACTCTTTCCTCAAAAAATAATTTAACATTTATATTTCCTGACCTACAAATTATAAACAGCTTGGACAGGCTTATGTGCCAGTGTTCTGGATTTTTGAATAAGACCAAACTCTGTCACATCAGTATTCATCACTTATGCTTCATGTTGAAAGGGGGAAAACAAAACAAAACAAAACAAAACAAAACAAAAAAACCCCAGAAACATAAGAAGAGCAGATCAAAGGACCAGCCGTGAAAGAAGGAAAAAATGTTTTTCAAGTGCACTGCACTTTTTCTTTTGGTAATGCATTCTCACCACAAACCCTAAACAAAGCAACTATCACACTGTGTGAATATAGTATAAATTTACAATATATATATATCTATATATATATATGTAAAACATATGTATGGGTTTGTTGTTCATTAGAAACACCTGAATTTTTTGAAAAATAAGAGAAAGAGGAAAGTTGTGAAGTCATATGTATTAGAAAACATGCATTTCCTGGAGGCACAGAGGAGTGGCCCATGGTAGCAGTCCCTTAGACTGTTCCTTCTCTGGCATGGGTTGCCCGGGTGCTTCAGTCCCTGTCCCCGTATGGTTCTGTGATCTGTGGGGTGGAGAGTATTTTAATGTAGAGCTTAAAGTCGGAGGAAAGTGAAAAAGGCAAATATATTTGAAATGCTGTTTATGTCAGATTGGCTCTGGTAATAAGTTGTGAAGGAAGGGGAATAAAAACTGCACTTGCAGAGGCAACAAGGTACTAATTTTGAACCACAGATACTTATTTGGCATGACCAGTGTTAAACACAGAGCTCAGATTAGGCTGAGAAGTGAGTTATTGCACAACTCAAAAGAGCTTTCTTCTTCGCACTTAACAGCTTGATCTGAACTGTTAGTTTTGGGGTTCTCTGTCGTCTCCTTTGGTCACTGCCTTGGTGGCCTGGTCTAACTGACTGAGGCAAGTTCTGTGTTCATCAACAGCAGAATCTCACTGACTCCAACAGTGAATACAAGAAGACACTGTCAAGTAACTTCAGTCTTTCCTCCTTCCTACCAGTATTGATGCCTGTGGTTTTAGAGTTTAGTCAAAAAAGTGGCAATTGATGTCTGCAAGTGATAGTAATTGTATAAGATAATATTACTTGTATTCTTAGGATAAGAGCAGAAAAAACACATAGCTTTCTACAGTCACTGGTTTTGTAGAAATGAAAAGTGCTCATTCATAATTTTATTTTTATGGTCTCTGAGCTGTAAAGACCATTTAAGGTCAACACTTCATACTGTATTAGGTAAACATTTAAGAGGTAAATACTTTTATCCAACTTCGCTGCAAGCAAAGAAATAGACCATGAAAACTCAAGAGAATGGGCTTGATGTTTTCATGCTATTATTTTTACTGAGCTAAAACTTCAGTACTAGAAGTGCTCAGAGCCTCATATTTAATGTGCAAGCTTCAAAACATCACCAAAAGAAAATTGCATTGACACAGCTATAAAAGAAAAGTATTATATAGTCTGTGGATTACATGTTTTGCCACTGTGGTACCAGAACTGCTTCTGCTCTCACTTGTGTTTATGTCAGGGAGAACTGGGAATCACACTGGCTTGAGGTCTGAACACAACTCTGCCACTGTCTTCCAGTATCACTGTACCCAGTTATTTAGTCTAAAACTTCAATAAGCTGTTCCAGTGTTTTCACTATGAATCTCCCAAACATAATAAACATTTTATATGTTTGTCTGACTGCAAAGAGATTATTTCAAACACCCAAATCACAGGGAATAGGAGACTGGGTGCTTATAATTAATGTAATGGAAGGAAGTGATGTGAATAACCTGTGAGATGCCCAAGCACTTGCTTTCTGATTAGATTATTAGAAATAGATACAAGGAAACACTTATCATTATGAGAATTTAAGCACTTCTGCCCATGCAGGAACTAGCACTAAACTGAGTATATTTTTCTAATTCAAACAGTACAAGAGAGTAGAGTTCAACTTTTGTAGTGAAGATTTACAATTAAAAAAACTACTGAAGTTCTTATCTACTGAAGTTCTTATCTTACACAATTGACAATACTTCCTGTGAAGTTCTCTGTCTCATTCAGAGAGGAAATAAGAACTATGTCATGAAAGAGCAGCAAAAACAGAGCTTATGTGTGGAAACTAGTGGTTAAGGCAGGGTGCTTGTGCCCTATATTCTTCTAAGGCTGAAGGAAATATATGTTAGACAGACACAGGAGATGCATTTTAGCATTTATTTTTACACATCAAGAGAAAAACACTTGAGGAGCAGTTAGTACATAGAACCTCTCCTCTCCATACCCCTCTCTCAACTGTGTGACCAAACATTTGGCAATGGAAAACACATTCCCCTCATGCTGGATTCGTGGCTTGTTTTCTTATCTGAAGAGCAACTCATCCTCAGGCTAAAAGATGTTCAGTCACTCTCCTATCTCTCCAGTCACCATAACCTATAGTTTGCTAGTTGGAAACTTGCAAGAGAAACAGGAGCTGAAGTTTTGAATTCTTTGAAATGAAAAAAAAAGGGTAGGAAGCCAGACCTCCTACTTTTTTTTTGGCAAGCACATCTTGCTCAGTGCTCTTTCTGAGAGCTGGATGATTCCCATATCAGAGGCTGTATTTTGCTGTTAAAGAAGACACCTGTGGTTAACATGCAGAAATTAACAGAGGTGCGTATGCCCACACAGCTTTTGGAGTTACTACAAGTCGAGAAAGTGCTAAAAGCATTTTTCCATAGTGAAGTGCAAGGAATATTCAGGACTGTAATGTGGCCTCCTGGTAGACTGCTGGTACTTGAGAGAAATACTGTTATTCTGAATCAGTATTCTGAGATTAGAATTAGACAAGTTAATTGTACCCATTCCTGCTTTTCTCTTCACAATAGCCCATCCTCTTAACATTTGAATGCTCTTAACTGTAAAGTAAGAATGTATGTTCCCACCAGGCTCACAGGACTGTTGGCCTGCTTAATAATTAACTGGAAGAAGCACAATTCTCACACTTTTTTTCATGTGAAATATCTCCATTTCAGCTTCCACTGCCGTGATGCTTTAGATACTTCCATGGCCTTTGGATACAAATATGACAAAGCAGTAACCAGAAAGTACTCTTCACAGGGTGCACGGGAAAATGAACACTAAAAGACTGAAAAGACATTTTGCCTTTGATGTTTAAATTATTTGTGGTGGCAACCTCAACTGTGCTTTAATGACTGTTTTACCCAATTAATTTCCTTAGATATTTTTGCTAGGTTTTAAAAATTCGTGCTCAAATTTTGATTGTTTTTTTATTTTCTTTTCTGAAGTCCCTGTTGTGTTTTCTACGCTGTGAACTGCAGAAATGTTGCTGCAGTAAATTCCTTTTGTTTTGCCTTGTACAAATCGTAAAAGAGTATATTATCTTCATTTGTCTTCCTTCTTCCCACTTAAATACGTACAAGATTTTTTTCAGAGGATGAATACAGAGAGTAAATATATGTAATGATGTTTTGTGTTGCTGATGAGAAATTGTCATGCCCTTACATTAGACAGGGTTGAGAACTGAGTAAACTGATAAACCAACAGACAATATGGGCAATATTTAAACCACAAGATCTTGATCCTCAGTTCCTTCTGTCTTGTACTATACGTAGTAATGGACTCTGAAGGTGTCAAGGACCTTATTATCTCCAAAAATATTTGATGCCACCTTCCAAACTGCTTGTTGGAAATAAAAAAAGTGGGTTTTTTTAAGGATATGTGCACTTCCACAGATTTTATGTGTCATCGGTCGAGGCGGGAGGACGACACGGTGTTCAGGAATACCAGCCCCCTTTATTGCAACAGAGCTTCTACTTTATACACTTCTGGGTAACACACATGTACATGCACTATTGGTTTAGCATAAACATAGCAACTCATGATTGGACACACAGCCACATGTCCGTATGCCATAGGTTAGACATGGTAGCAGGAAGTCCTCCCTGTGCCACAGTCCTTACTCTCCGTGGTTAACCCTCTGCCAGGTGTAAAGTTCCATCTTCAGTATCTCAGCTTACAGAGAGCCCAGAGCCAGCTGGGCTCCCCCACATTTATGGACTTCTTAAAAGCAGGTAAGAAATACCTCTGTACCCTAATGTCTTCATATCCTCTCGTAGAACCCTTCAGACTCTCTTACTCCACCTGGTACTTTTAATGGATTTCTCAGTAGCAGAGCTAAAAGTTTTTCTTATCTCTGTAGAAGACCCCAAGAGTCTGGAGTATTCAGGGAAAAAGAAATAGACAAAATCCCTGTAGGGACTTTAAGGCTTGACTTATGTAGTCAGTAGATTAAAATAACCAAATCAACTAAACAGGGCCCAGGGGAAAGCAGGGTAACCTTCTGAAAATATCCAAAATGGTGTAAAATATGTAGTGTGAGAGCAATTACTCATGGGGTCGAAAAAAGCATAGCAAGTGATGTAATGAGATTAAGGAAGAGGACATTTCCACTTGATAAAATCTGTTTATCCTGTGCAGCAATCTTCCAGTGAAAGCAGCTATTCTGACTCATTTATAAATGGGCTGAACAATACATTGATAAGTGAGCTGTAAATCTCTTAATTTCCTGAGTTAGGAGGAAAACTGGTAAGATCTCCTAGTGAAACAGGTATTTTACCTCTCCGGTGCCTATGATTCTATCACACATGGTCCCTTTCAATTATCAAAGCATCACGTGCTCATTTCAGCAACATGACTCCCATTAATGTCAAAGGGAGACTCGAGATTAAAAACCCCAGGCATCACTTCAAAAATGCAGGAATTAAAATGATGTATCATTTCTCCACTAGAGAAACCAATTCCCCAAATATGAGACCCCCTTGCTTTTTCCTTCAACAGGACTACCCTTGCTTATCCTCAGCACCCAAAAATAAATACCGAGTCCAGATTGCAATTAACCAAGAGCTTCTGAAGGTGAAAAAGAGAAAAGCAGAGACTTTTTTTAACCATTAAAGAAATTAAAGACTTTGCTTTTCCAGGGAGAGCGTGATTTAAGGGCTAATCAGCACCATGGTCCTACACATTATCTAAGAAATTGGAAATTACTGGCTACTAAACCCGGCTCTCAGAAACTCCAGGGGGAATCTCTGCAAGGCCTCTGATAACTTTTGAGTCTAGGCTTGAATGTTGTTCTCATCTTAATTAGAAATTCATTGTGTGTGCGCTCGTATATGTGTTTGCATTTGTATATATGTTTATTGCTGGATGTGCACATACTTACACACATACTTTGTCTCCATATGGATGCACAAACATTACAAAATATATAACTCTTCACTCTAATTGCTTGCTTTTTTCCCTGTCATGTTTACCAGATTATGCTCTCTACGCTCTATTTTCCTTTTGCTGTATTGGCAAAGACTTACAAATGCCCTATTTGCTTTCTTTTATCTCATTACATTATTCACTGGTTTTCAGTACACATACATTCAGAAACATCAGCAAATAACTTACTTCCAAAGAGATTTAAGAAAAGCAAACATATTTGTTAAGGAAAGAAGTGTAAGAACTGACTCAAAGCGTAAGCAAAATAGTTGTTCAGAGCAAAAGATTACCAAAGATACTAAAATTACTACAATCCCACAGCTTTGCTAACACCAGGAGTCACCAAAATCTTCATACCTACAGTTGTCAACAAAGAAAATTAAGCTCACAGTTAAGGTAGAAAGAGAGTTTAAAGAACAACACAGTGCCAAGGTTGGTCATCAGCTTGCTGCTGCCTGCCTGAGTCAGGAATAATCCCTTGGAAATGCCCAGTGCTCTCCAAGGGAAATGCGAGGTGCATTTGCCTTTTTCAAATATATCAAATATATTCCAATAATAAGAAGAATTCCAGGAAAAATGTGAGGCTGCTGCTGAGTGGAACGGGGACATTTGGAACAGAGGTTGAGGTACTGAATGTCTTCTTTGCTTTAATCTTTGCCATACAGGCCAGCCATCATGAATCCCTCACCCAGAAGACCAGGGATGAGGTCTGGAGAAAGGATGTCCTCCCACTGAGAAGGACTGGGTTAGAAACCATATAGTAAAACTTGACATCCACAACTCCATAGGTCCTGAGGGGATGCACCCACAAATTCTGGGAGAAGTGGGAGAGACACGACAGCTATGCTGCTCATGATAATCTTTGAAAGGTGCTGGCAGTCAGGAGAGATACCTGAAAGCAAGAAAACATTACCCCAGCATTCAAAAGGGGAAAGAAGGATTTGGCAAGCCAGTGATATGATTGTCCTCTGTGTTAGTGGTTGGATTTTTGCTGTAGAAAGCTGAGAGCACTCCTAACGTGCTCTGAGCTGATTCCCTCCAGGAACCAGGGCAGAAGGTGCTCGTACAGTACTTCATGGAGTTCTTCTCTTGCAATGGGATGGGTTATGTCCCTAAGGGTTATCTGTCTATGGCTTCTGCAGCGCATAAATGGGACTGGCACCTTGCATGAGTTTCACCACTGGGAAGTTCACAGTGTGAACTTACCTGATGTCACAGCCATAATAGAGTGGAAATTCTGATTAGACACGAGCAAAATGTGTTGGTCATGCGGGTGGTCAAACACTGGAAAACATTCCTGAGGGTCTTGAGGGATCTCTGTCCTTCAATAATATTCAAAAATTTGTCCAAACAGTCCTGAACAGCCTAATCTGGCCTTTGTCTGACGGAGAGGTAAGAGGTTTCCCAGCAATCTCTACAGTCTAAAGTACTCCACAATTCTTTGATTTGCTAGAAATGGGAGAAAAATAAACGTTTATGGATCTACAAGCAGATGGAGCTGAAAATAAACACAGAAATTGTCAGCTTGAATGTGCCCAGCACTGTTTTCTGGTACTGAGGCCAACTGGCATGGAAAAGTCTATGTCCATATTATTAAATGCTTTTCACCTTCAAAAGAAGGTGGATGTGTGTAAACTGGTCCCTGGCTGGTGCTAAATCCAAAATATACCCAAAAATTGGGATGTCTATAGTCTGACGGTTCAAGAGAATGTTGGGGACCACTGTTAACAATTTAGTTATACAACCAGTTGACTTTTGGTATCCAGAAATATTCCCCATAACTATTTAATTTATTATAACTGGTATAGCCATGGCACCAGAGACCTGTTATCTGCCCAAAGTAAATGTAGAAAAATATTGATATTCCTGAGAATCATCACAGGTAAGGTATCTGGAATGTTCATCTTTCTAACATCGTTCCTGTTTATTTGTCAGTTTTATTTATTTATTTTCTTTTTTAAAAAACCTATCTTAAAATGGTTATGTTCCTTTTTTTCTTCTTCCCCTCCACTGCGAATTATGACCCATAGCTATGTGGCAGTCCACGTGCATAGTGCTCTTAAAGAAATAGGTAAGATCATGTTTATATATAATCTTGTTCTGATTTATTAGTGCAATTTCTACATATGGAAAGGGTGACTATGGGAAGAAAACCTTTGTGTGAGGAATGAAAGAGAAGGAGCAATTTTTGAGACTGGACAAAGAATTATATGCAAATATTTCATATTCAGAGAGGTTTATGTTTAAAGAGTTGTTTTGTTGTTTGGTTGGTTGGTTTTCCCCGCACACTTAAGGGTATTTTCATAGTTCCTTATGATTCTTTTACCCTATTATAAATTTTGTGTTTGCTTTTCTTTGTGTTTTTGATATTGCTTCTTTGTTGTTCTTTTTGCCTACAGAAGAATACTTTTGTTTGTTTGTTTGTTTGTTTAAAGTTCACCAAATCTCAAACAGAAATCTATTTATTCTGGCTAATGTGTTCTTGGCTTTTGTGTTCTTACTTTATCTTTCACTGTAACCTTGAAGATCAGATTAAAGAGATGAAAATTTGAGCAACTGGATGGAAATAAATGAAAAATGTAAAATTTACTTGACTTCAACTTTAGATGGTTGTCTCCCTTCTAGCACAATGTTATTTTATTAACCTCTCATACGGAGGAAAAAAAAAGCACTTATAAGCAGGATGTCCATACGAAAATGGACACAATCAGCTTCTTTATATAAGCAAGAGTCTACAGACAATTCCTAACTGAGTGTGAGGCACTATTTTTATTAAGGTCAGTGATGGCAAAAAGTGCTGCACTGACTGTTCAGAGTGTGAATGATTTGGTTTATTCACGAAATATTATGTTCCTTTCTCGTCCTCTGCTTCAGCAATTCACTTCAGCGAAGGGCAAGTTCAGACTACTCGACACTTCTCCAGAGGAACCCACCTGTTCTGGCATGGACTGAAGTTCACCAAAGGGGTTTTTCTCTGCCAAAAAGGCTTCATTGCTCTTGATCTGTGCTGGATTTCAACAAGTGACCTCAAGGTGACTGACTGTGCGAGCTCTTGCTCAAGTGAGCTTTACTTTCAGCAGAGTTTTTTTTCATAGGGACATTAAAGCAGGTTACCTCATGAATGAACATAGAATAAAACAAAAAATAAGCATAAAGAAAAAAATTGTGTGTTTGTGTGGGGTTTGGTTGGTTGGTTGGTTTTGTTTGTTTTGGTTTGGGGTTTTTGTCGTTGTTGTTTGGTTTTGCTTTTTATTTTTTATTTTTTTTAAAGGGGCATCCCCATTCTCACTTCTATTATACTAGTATAATAAGAGTGTTGCTCCAATAGAGCCGACAGAATTTCCTTTGATCCACAACTCATGTAACAAATCAGAGTTTTGGCAGCAGATTGCTACATTAACATAACTAACAGAAAATCTTAGCTCTGGCTGCTCCCTTACTCAAGGATGACCCACAGATGCCCTGATCTAGAGGGCACACATTCAATCAGAAGGGGGAAAAAAAAGAAAAAAAAGAAAAAAAAAGAAGAAATTCCATACATCCTAATGCCAAGGCCATTAATGT
>JAYRBT010000093.1:65986718-65999360 GCA_036023395.1 Myiotriccus ornatus
TTGTCTGAGAAATCTGCACATTTACTTTCAGTCACACATACACCAGTGTGAGAGGGAAGCAGGGGCTTGGGGACCTATTTCATTTCGTGAAGATCATCTAAGATATTTTTGTGAGTAATTATATATGATGGAATTTGGGTTGGTCTCTCATGTCATCTCTTCCCCTTTAACAAAAAAGAACCATGGAATTTTAAGTCCCTAGATTGTCAAATACTGCAGTAATATTCTTGCCAATGAGTTTACTGTCATAAGCATTTGGAGAGAAAGTCCATTTTAAAAGAATATTCATGGAAAACATTTTCTGAATACGTAATTGGGAGAAATGTCACAGCAATTGTTAGAGTTGCACTCACTAATTAGAGAAAGTACAAAATACCATGTGATTTATGTGTTCCATCAAAACTAAACTAGGATTTCTAATATTGTATATTCACAATGAATTTTGCTTGTGTTCAGTATACAGACCATGCTTCAACTGCAGAAATCACTCACTGAATCATCAGGATGGAACAGATGCAAGAAAATTGTGATCTTCTTGATGAGAAACAGTAAAAAAAATAAAAAAGGAAAAGGCACTGGATCAATTATTCACTGCAAATTACACACTTGGCTACCATGATCATTATAACCCCTTCACATCCTGTTACTCTACACTCCATTATTTCTGCTTACCCCTATGGAGCCTGCCCTTTTACCTTCCTGACACTCCCCCCTTTTCTAGCTGTCAAACAGACTATTTCAATCCCTGTTTAAAGGATTTCTTATTTCTCCTTTGTGTGCTGTCTGTATCCTGCCATTCCTATCTCTCCCCCTTGCAGCTCCACCAGAGTAGTGGCTTTCATGCCTAAAATGGTGGGGGAAATGCTGGTTTAAAGACCATCTGGCTTCTATTCACAGGGACACTATTGAAAACCAAACTGGTTTCCTAAAGTTCCTACTGAAGTATAGAAAAGTGTTTTTTTTCCGGTCTCTGCTTTTAAATGGAGGGATTTTTTATATTTTTTTCCCTGTTTCTTCAGACTGATTCTTGAAACCTGTGCTGTCACACAGGAACCCTGTATGGCTTCCATAATGAATAACACTAAATAATTTTTAACGAATCCTTCCTTTATCAGCAGAGCTCAGCAAAAGAAAGGATTATGCATGGTGAATTTGATATAGAGGACACAAAGGTACTGGCTTATAGGATAGTTGTTAATTGTTGGGGCTTAATAATGATATCTCTTCAATTTACCATGCAGCAGTCGAAGGTGTCTTTGCCAGTCTTATGCCAAAGAATCTAAATATTATCCCCTCTGCCACTGTGAGGTGTGGCAGTATCCCTCTTTCTCTTTAAAATCTAACCAACAGATTCCAGTGACTTGGCCAGAATTTGGCATGAAGGAAATCTAGGATCAAAGAAAGGGGAATACCTTCTCTTCGCAAAGCATAGAAGAGCTTACTTTACTGCAGTACTCTAAGTTTTGTAATATCTCAAGCTGCTTCATGCTCTAAGGCATAAATTTGCTTTCTAACAATTATTGTCACTGAAGAGGAAGGTGAAGGCAAAGGGGTGTAAAATATTTGTGTTGAACCCTGAATCAATGTTAACTTTCACATTGATAGTTCCCATAGCTTCCTGCCTGTTTGCCACTAAAGTAACTTATATAAATTCTTTAACTTAAATCTAGACTTGGGTCTGTCTCATCCAAAGTTGATATACTTATGGGCTTTCATATGGTCTGGGGCAGAGCCTGAAACAGTCATTGCTTTGGAGCAACACAGTGATAGGGCATGAAGCTCCACCTCCAAAACCATGCAGGTTCCTTTGGTGTTCAGATCAGATAGACCCGGTTTACAACAGGATCTTCAGTAGAGCCTCAGCTCAGGGACAAGATCCTATGTGGTGCTGTTCAGACTGGAGGGAATGAAGCCCAAGGACTCTTGCTTTGAATTTCACTCCATTCTTCCTTGACCCACGGATCCACTCAAGACATGCTAAAGGTATTTAACCCATATACTGACAGGATGTGCTTTTGGTACTGTGGGATTTCATAATCAGCTGTTGCTAAGGGAGTGATGCACTTCGCTTTTAACACAGAAGATGAAACATGTTGTACTGAAATGAAACAGTGAGTTAACAAAATTCAATTATAACTGTTATATTGTTTTAACAAGTTTTGATGGCAAGGTACATTTGATTATTTACTTCATAGAGAACAGGGTCACACAGAACTGTCAGGGAAACTCTCGAATTGAGCCATGAAGTCCAGAAAGGACCTTTTCAGAGGAGAATCTGGGTGCACCTGCATCTAGTCCCCGTCCCAAACTTGGTTTTTAGTTTACTTAGTTTACTTAGTTTACTTCTAGGAGTTTATATGAGCATAGTCAATCCTTAACTGAAATTTCAAAGTTTAGCATGCTATTAATCACTTACCAAGGATCTGCTGCAGTAAGAAATCTCTCACCCTCTGGGACTAACCTTGAGAGGCATCCCTGTTCAAGGGGAGAAACCACTGCAGTGCAGGAGAGCTCAGTGGATCCTGAGCCGTTCATTATTTATGGATTAAAATGGTAGACTTACATTTGCATAACAGCAAGATGTCTGGGTCACTGTTCCAGACAGCTTTTGGCTACCATGGTGCCATCCATCCCCGAAAGTCCACAGTAAGCTGTGGATCCATCCATCACAGCCACCACTGATGGTTATGACTCAAGGGGCTGGAGGAGCACACCCTCACACCACTTTAAAGATAAACAAGATGAAATCATTTGTGTTCTGTATTTATCCAGACTTCTCAGTCTGGGTGCTCAGACTGGCTCATTGCCAAAAAACAAGTAAAGGACACAAGTCTGAATTTAGAATATGAAAACACAGAAACTGATATGATCCTGCCTGGAAACAGTGGGAGTAGAAGTAAGTAATGACATCTTTGCAGCAGAAGAGTAGCAAAAACCTTACTTTGGAACTTCCTTTACTTGAAATTGAGCTCATTATATATCAGAGGCTGAGTCTTATTTCATTGGTTTCAGACAGAAAAAAAGTTTGTGTTTGTTCTCTGTGTCTGACCTATTCTTCTATGTTAACATAGGCAAATGTGTCTTGCTACCTGAAAGCAATAGAAGTACAAGGACTTCCAGATTTATTTGCGTTAAATAAGCATTGTGCATGTTATATAGTTGCTTTATTTTAATAGAAAATGTAAAACAAACAAAACAAACATATATGTATTTTGCAGAATTTTATTCAGTAAAGTCCGTGAGACTGTGTAGTTTAAGCATGAAAGTTGTTTTAAAATTAGTGGAAAATGGTTGACTAGAATGATAGCCTCAGACTTCCAGGTTTTTTGCATCTTTCTGAAAGAATTCCACAGAAAACATTACTTCCATATCAAACATTGGAGGAATTAAGATGTACTATAATCTTTTATGATTTCTAATTTTCTTATAAGATCTTTTGTATAAGATGAAACGATCCTATTTTCAGACAACTCTAATGTTTTGAAAAACACTTCTCCAAACTTTTTCCTACTGATAAACCCACCTAATCATATAAACAATGTATTCAAAACCTCCACTGACAGAAGCTAACTGACTTTAAAGTAAACTGAGCTCACTTCCAAAATTTGCTATTAAATTGCATGCTCTTCTGTCTGAGCAATGTGATAAATTTCTAAAGGTCTCCACTTAGGACATCTATCAGAAAAATACTTTAGGATAAACTGCTACCCAGAATATTCCTTCTGAATCTGTCATGTGACACAAAATCAAAGACCAAATACAACATTTTATAGGCTTCAGCTGTAAAGCTCAACCAACACAGAGACAGAGGAGGAGCTTCCTTATTCACTCAGTCCAAAAGGCAAAAATACTCAGCTGATTCAAAGGACAGAATAGCAAGATCCCCTAGAGAGAAGAAAATAAAAAACAACTGGATGAGGTTGTCTTTGTTCTTCACCTCTTCACCTCCTATAAGGAAAAATAAGAGAGAAAAAAGAATAGTTGACTTCACTGAATATACTGACAGAGTGAGTCAAATATCACACCGACAATGAAACATCCCTGGCCAATTGTATGAGGAAAATCCCAAACCATGGTAACAATTTCAGACAACAAACTATTTTGTAGGGCCTAAAAAGGCAAAACTTAAGACTCACAGTAAATACATTTCATCTCTGGGGTTACCTCATTTATTAAATAGGTAGCTAGATGCTAATTCCTCTTTTTCAACATCTACTTATATCTCTGATTCGTTCTCAGGGAGACAGTCATACAAAGACACAGGTAAGTCAGTTCTTTCTTCATGGGACTACTCTACCTGTTTTACAGTCTGGCAAACACAGCCACACAAATGGTTAAATGGCTGCTCTGAAGGTCACAGAAGGTGAAATCCAAAGGGCAGAAGCCTTTCTTCATCCTGTATGTACCACTCAGTCCCTGTGTCGGCTGTTTAAAGGGATCTTCAGGGAGATGGAAGCTAGCCACTGCATCTAGGGATGAATACGTCAATGACAGCAGGAGGACTGAATGTTTTCATCTCCTCTCTAATCACCAGGGCACAGCCACAGTTTGCACACACAGGAGTACCTGCATCGCTTCCTTATCAATGTTCTGATCATGTGAGTCTTAAATCTGCTGGAATGACAGCTCAAGGCTGATGCATGAAATAGTACTTAAAAAGGCTGCAGATGGGGGATATAATGTCTGTTCTTTAAGTGTGTGTATATATATATTCCTTCTTTCATTTAATACATTTTTAAAAGCCCTGTGTTTTCTGTGCTAACTGTTGCCAGCTGAGCAGCATGAGCATTTTAGAAAATCAGTGTTTTACATGACAAAAACAGGTCAGCCTACTACCCATTAGCTTGAATTAGAGATTTCTTTTCTTAAAACACATATACAGAGAGTGGTGGAGAGGGAAAATGTCTGGACATGTACTTTACATTAGTTGTCTGGCGACAGCGACAGGTGCATTTGTCAGGCCCCAGGGAGCAACTCCGTTAGATTCACTTTATTAATTGAGCAGATTACATGTTTTAGGAGATTTATTCCCTCCTCCTCCCCCCCTTCCTCCTCTCCCGCCCCCCCTCCCCCCCCGTTACTTCTCTTTGATTTTATGGTTAAGGCAAGTAAGGGGGAAATAAACTTCCTTTGGGTTTATCAGGTTATAATTAAGCATGAGGGGAGTGGAAGAGTCTAACAGAGGGCACATAACACTGACAAGGTCAATTATCTCCTGATAAGTCTCATAACAGCATGTATTAATAAAATTAATAATATTAATTGAATGTGGGTTTGTTGAGTTTTAATTCCTGTTTTAAAGTTTTCTTCCACATAATGCAGACAGGATGGCAGATGCAAGTGGAGGTTGATTAAATGGCCTCCAACCTTATAGGATTTCTTCCTAAGTGGAAGGTCCTTACAGTATTTGCTGCCTATCAAAGTACCTAGGATGGATAATGCAGCAAGTAGGGAAGGGAAACTGGGGAAACTCAGTTTCTCCAGGATTCCCAATGCTTTCTGTGTTTAAGTGTCAAATGTGCTCCTTTCATTTCAGCTGTGATTGAAATACAGTTTCAAGTCTTCTAGTCTGAGATATTCTGGACTCTTGGTTTCTTTTGGGAGTTTTGACTCAACTGATCAAAATCCAATTCTCATTTAAGGTACAACATAATAAACTTAGAATAGCTCCTGTATGACCTGTTCTGGCACTTCTCTGAAAACTCCACTTCAGGAGTGGTCAGAAACAGACAGAAACACATAGCTTTTTTTTTTTTTTTTTTTTTTAGCTCATGAACCCTTCTGTTCATTAATTGTAACTTAAATTCCAGGTGATATGTTTGGAGAAAATGGTTTGTTTACTTTCTTAGGACATTGGCAAGATAGGGCTCTATCTAGTTTTACCTGGTTATCCTATTTAGCAGCAAATATAAATTAAAACTCTTTTGTACTTTATTGTGTCTGTACTATGCTCCCACATTCACAGAATACTAATATGGCCAATTAGAGCTTCCTTTAACCCATTTCTTTCATTTTTTACATTGAAGCCCAGTGGGTGTACTAAGTGATATTGAATTTGAGCTTTTCCTGGAAAAGCTCATGCTTTCCAAATGACCTAGCTCTGTGTTTTATTCTAGGTAGAATCACAAGGACCAAGCACAGCTAACCAGTCAAAAGTCAATATATTTAGTTTTTGCTCCAGAGAGACTGAATAAATAATACAGATACTTAGATTGCCCACTGCCACAAGTATCCATTTTTCATGGAAAATTTATAATCTAAGTACACAAGATATTGTGGATATACCAAAAAGAAGAAAAAAAAAAAAAAAACGCCCAGTAATTCTGAGTCTCTGGAAGACAACAGAAAAACTATTTAGATCCATAAAATGTGCTCACTAGCAGGGGCAAGATTCATAGGGTGTTGTGTGCACAATGCAGCACAAATATTGACTAGTAAAAAGACTGTTCACTGCTGAAGAGATGGGAGACTCATTAGTGGCATAACAGAACCATAAGCTGGCCTTGTCCAGAGGCACAGAAGTTTGTAGCAATGAATATGACTTCTGAGAAAGATGCTGCCATCTGTAAGTTTACACACTGGAAGGCTTAGGGGGGAAGGAAAGGCAGGACATTATTCTGAAACACCGATGAAAAAGTTGCTATGAAGGAGAAGCAATCACTCAGGAAATAAATGGAATATAATCAAAAAATGTTTGGGTTTTCTGATGGCAGTTAGTGAGGGGGAAAAAAATCTTTATTTTTGTCTTTGGTTTTGCCTTTAAATGCCATCTTTTTATTTCCCATAGGAATTATAAAATATAAATATAGATTTTGACAGTATATCCCTATGATAAACAAAGTGTCCCAATGATTATATCTAGGCCATTTTCCTCCAAACTCTAACTTCTGTGAATTGAGAAGTGTGATATGGTGAGTGACAGCAGTCCAGGGACAGAATATTAAAATTTGAAGCCTGCAAGTCGTGTTCAATAAAAATACATCAAGGGGGATGAAACCTTTACAATTCACCAGCACATTTTACTCTACAATTTTCAAAAGGAAAGTAGCAGGGGTCTCAATCAAAGCATGTTGAAATGTTCCATCAAACACATCTCTTTTAAATGTAGCCTGACAATGCCTGCTTCCATTTCCGATCTTCTCACCTAAATGGGTAACACATGGGTAAACTATGTTTATTTTGCTGTAAATAGAGTGTTGTTTCTGCCCTTTAATATCATGATTCTGTGCTTGCACCCTTGGTGTCTCCTTTAACTGCTAATGCAGTATTCTCCTATACACATCTATTAAGGATGGAACAGAGGCCTCTGGTCATCTACTCAATCCCTGTGCATTGTGGCAGGATTTATTTCATAGACTTTTCCCATCCCTAATAACTGGGTATCACATCCTATCTTGAATATCATTTCCTCTTTTACACAAGCTCTTCTGGCATTTGTCCCATTGCCTGAACTGTTCCTCTGAGGCTGGTTACAACTTTTCTTCATATTTAAGACTTCAGCTGACATTTGGCAGCACAGAAACTTTGAATTTCTTTAGTGATCAAACCAGTGGTCCCTCGAGTGACACCTTCTGTCTGATATTGCTAGTTCCTTCACCGGACAGGTGTATCCCCAGGAAGACAGCTTCTTCTTGAAAATGTTTGGTACCTCAATTAGAGCCTAGGTGTGATGTCTGATCTCAAACTATCTGTTGGGTCACGTTGTCAAATCCTTGGTCATTGTGTGTTGATGTCTTTCCTCCATCTTAAATACTTACCCTGAAGAAAAAGTCTATTTGTGTATGTGTGTGTGATGATATTCTTTAGTTGTGGTTTGTTTTACGACAGAAGACATGGATTTTTTGCTGGCCCCAGAGTGCCTCTCCCAGCAGCATGAACAAAGCCTGCTATGACCAAGGCTGCTGAGTGAATGTTTCCTAACACCCTTCCCCTTTGTGATGTTCAGCTTTGGATTTCTGTGG
This sequence comes from Myiotriccus ornatus, assembly GCA_036023395.1. Classification (NCBI taxonomy): domain Eukaryota; kingdom Metazoa; phylum Chordata; class Aves; order Passeriformes; family Tyrannidae; genus Myiotriccus; species Myiotriccus ornatus. Next base: position 65,994,680 of record JAYRBT010000093.1, read on the forward strand.
AACTTCCTCACAATTTCAGTGAACATAACAAGAGTAAGAAACTTCCATGCAAACACAGCAGAAGGAGGGAGGAAGGAGCAGCAGAGATTCCCCCAGCATCCTGTGAAGACTGTCACTCTGGAACAGATATCCAAACTACAGACTGTGGAAAGGGTAACCCTGGAGCAAATATCCGCATGGAGGACCCCATGCCATATCCTGATGGATATCCCTGCAGGGTGCTGACTGTGCCCCCTGGGCAACCTGGGATGAGTAGAGAAGTCTGAAGACTCTGGGAAAGCAAAAGGAAAGATACTGGTTTAAGGTTTGTCTGTTTTAATTGGCAATAAATTATGTTCATTTTCCTGTCTGCTTTGACCGTGACAGTAATTGCTAAGTGATCTCCCTGTCTTTATGTCATCCCCCTGGCTTTCCTCTTTCTGTTTTTAGTGCTTTCTGCCCCTGTCCTTCTCGTGGGTAGTGGGGAGTGAGAAGCTGGGTGGGAGTTTGCTGCTTAGCCAAGGTGAACCGATGTGAAAGAAAACAGAAAGATCCAGAAATCTGCCAGGTAGGAATCTCAGTGGTAAGGATTTCTTGGGGGTTCTTGGTGATTTTTTTTGCAGGCTGTAAAGAAATAATTTAGGTCACTACAAAGAAGTTAAGCTGGAGCATAACCTGATCAGCTCTCTACACCCGTTTTAACCTGTTAATTCATTCCTCATTGGTTTAGTATGTGGTTCTATGAATATTTCTGTTAATAACTTTACACACATGAATAGACATATTAATCACAGCTAAGGAGACTGGAAGGCTCTCAGATGTTTCCAAGAGAGGGCCGTTTGACTGTGGAAGGCAGTTTCACACAGGCTTTCCAGGTAATGTTTTCTTCTATGACACTGACCAAGAGTCATAAAAGATCAGGAATTGTGAGCATGAGTATTTTGGATGTGAAATGGCACCTAGATGCTTTTAAAAATGTAAGTCCAAGTCACTTATATTGGCAATCTCACAGGTTAAAGACTGTAGTAGGCTAAGATTTGTAAGTTAGCTCCTCATTTGGCACCTATAGAAAAATTAGATGCTTGAAATGAAAATGTCATCTAAATCTAAACTTAAGCAGAGGTGCTGTCTTGAGAATTTGTCAATTCACTGTACTGATTTTTGACAATAAAGCAAAACTTTTGTGTTTTTACAACCCTTCACCAAGGTGTGGATGACCATAAAGCAAGAGACATGGTTGTAGACATGGTCCTCAAACAGAGTCCCCTTTAGGATTCTTTTAGTTAGCCATGCTCAGATGTCATCTAGTGCCAGAACCTCTCTCTCCGTCCACCTCTGAATGTGTGAAATCAAAACAGAGGACTGTAGTTAGCATGACCTATTTGCACTGTGCCTGTGGAGCTTCAGTCAGTGCAGAGCCTTAACAGCTAGAGTGTTTACATCTTTGTCTTTCCTTTAGAAAGGGCTTGCCTTTCATTAATTTGTCTAATCATCTCTTGAAACTGCTCGATGCAGTTAGCATCCACAAGTTACTGTGGCAACGAGTCACCCAATTAATTCTGTTTTATGCAAAAGTCCTTTCCTTTGTTTGCTTTCAGAACTTCCCATCTGATAATTCTGTTTGACTTTTTTTGTGTCATGAGGAAAAAATAAATACTCATTTGTTATTATTCTTTACAATTTAGGGACCTGTCTAAGTCTTTTCAGACTTCTTTTTTTCTGAGCTTTGGTCTGTTTAATGCCTTTGTATATGGAAGAAGTTTTATATGTTCAGTCCTGCCTACATATTTTTATTGGTTGTCTTATTCTTTCTGAGAAGCAGAAGGACATGAAAGACATTCCATGTTTGATGTGGATGTTCCATATAGGAGAATAAGGATTTGGTTGTTGTTGTTATTTATTTCTCATCAGTTTCTGATGTACTGTTGCAGAAATACCAACATAAGTGCTATTGCAGATGCAGTTATGCCAGCATAAACTGCTATATGATACATGGTAAGGGAATAAGCCATGCTAGGATCAAGGAAAAGCATTATAAAAGTCAAAGTGCATCCACTATAAGGGCTGCAAAGTATCAGTAAGAACAATAATAGCAATGATTCCTCTCTGCCTGAAATAAATTGTAGCAATAGTTCTGTGCTTAGAGTCTGTGCTCATACCAGCCATAAACCAGAGTCACCCAGAAAAATGTTTCAGCGTATGCTTGACTTCGACCTGTGAATATTTCTGCAGATATTCCTTTCATTTTGCCGGGAGTACTCATCTGATTTTCATCTGTACACATGCTTTTTTGGGTCAGGGCCCAAAGCATTTGAACAAATATTTATCAGATATTTCACAGATTTTTTTCAGCTCTACTGGGAGGCAGATTCGTTACACCCCTTCATGTTCTTATGCCAGGGGTGAGAATGAGCCTTTTCTCTTACACTTTGAAAAAGAACTGATTTATCTGATTGGAACCAGAAGCCTGAATTTTAAGCACATTAGTAACTTAGTTCTGTGTCTGGTCTGTGCACACAATAAGCAGATTTATATTCGAATAGTGCAAAGCTTTTCATCCTCGTGGCTTACTACACAGGTGTAATCCCTAACAGAAAAGATTACTTTTACAACTGGAGTCTCTAAATAAGGTGATGGGTAGCATTTATGGCTGTCTACATGGACTTTACCATTCCAGGCCAAGAATCATGATTAGACTTGGTGTGATCCCAGACACACATTCCCTTACCCATCTGTAACTTATCTGTTGTGTCCCTGAAGTCAAGCTCATTAAAAATCCCATCTCTTCTGTCATTGAAAGCATGCCCTGAACTCATGTGATTCTGCCACAGTCCCCAGTGGGGCAAGTGCTGGTGGCCAAGACAGACTCAACATGCATAGCAAATAGTCTCTGTTTTGCAGTAGAGGGTTGAAACTGAGGGTTCTCCATCATCATTTCCTAAATGTGGACTGAAACTTACACCTAGAAGTAGGCTGGCATAACATGAACACAAAGCGATTTTTGGACACAACCTTGAGCTTCAAATGTTGTTTCAAATGTAGTGGAGAAGGTAACATGGATTAGTTAGTTTTTTTCCTTCTCTGGGAAGCTCTGGATGCAGTCCAAATGTGTCTCCATAGTCTTAAACAGTTGCAGAAATGTACAGATGTACATGTACTTTTACAGACTGAAGTTAATTTTTGGCACCTTGTGGCTCACGTGGAATGAAATTCTGTCTCCCATCTATTCATTCAAAATACAATAGAAGTAATGGTCTTGTATGTTTCATAATTCATTAATGTCTCAGGACTGCATATGTGTGTTATCTCCATCTGTCAAGAGATTGTAGCACTCATCTGCCCATTTTGCCCATTGTTAATCAATCTTCCCCTTTAAATATTTTCAATATCTCCTCCCTAGGAGATAGTAATCCTAGGAGATCTTTAATCCTCCCAAGGAGATTTTAATATTACTCTGTAGGAGGAGTTATTGATATTGAATGACCTAGCTGGCCATTCCTTATGATATCCAGCATTCCTTACACTGAGGTAATACTTCTAAAGGTTCTCAAGTTTTCACTTGAGTTTTCTCATTGTTTACTGATATTAACAGGATTTCACTTTTATTTACCGATTTTTTAAAGCATTTTGTTGAAAATGGGTCTCATGGGAACACAACGTATTGTGTTGAATTCAATGTTCCCATTACTTTCAAGCCATCATTAGCTTGTCCTCTTGCTCATTAAAACAGGTCTAAATGTTCTCTAGCCAGTTTCCATGGATGTATTCATACAAGTCCTCTTATTCACCCTAGCTTCTTTGGTTAGCAGTAATTTGCAATGCTTCATTTATTTATTTATTTGCTATTATTATTATTTCCCATCAAACCTTAACAGATTTTTTACAATTGTGCTGTTGCTGGGCTATTAAAGGAGAGCCATGAGACCTTGTTGCGGTAGAAAAGTTAACCATGTTGTTGATGAAAACTGGAAACAAAAACGTTGCTAGGATTCAGCAGAGTGAAATGGGGTGACAACACTGGAGGGATTTAAAAACAGAGAGCTTAGATTATTGCCAGGGGATTTTAGCCAGCTTGATTACTTTCTGAAGAATGATGTAATGGTGGGACATTGGAATAAAAGTAATTTTTGTGTGTGTGTGTGTGTGTGTGTGTAATGTCTCAAGTCCTGGTTTTCAAACTAAGAAGTCTCAAAAGATTATCTTACAAACAGAATTACTCATTTGAGGCTGAGATATGATAGCCAGGAAGCTTTTCTTCATCTTCCCTGCTAATAGAAATCACTTGATTTAGCTCGCAGTTATCTTTTCCTTTGCTTAAATTTAAAGCATCATTTTCTTTTTCTTCAAAAGGAACAGATCTTCTTTTTTGCTTGATTTCCTATGAGTCCCCGTGGGGATGTACTGTAAAGAGATGCACTTTTCCCTATTTTTTTTTGTTGTTTTGTTTTTGTTTGTTTTTTTGTTTTGTTTTGTTTGGGATTTTGTTTTAGTTTTTGTTTGTTTTTTTATTTTAAACCTTATGATGTAGTGATGATGAGGCTGGAGTCTGGTGAAAATAGTTATGAGATTTAATGTCAGAGTTTGGAATTGTTAATTTCCAAGTTTAGAAAACAAAACAAAACAAAAGATAGACAGATAGATAGATAGATAGATAGATAGATAGATAGATAGATAGATAGATAGATAGATAGATAGATAGATA
>JAYRBT010000093.1:66004654-66039630 GCA_036023395.1 Myiotriccus ornatus
AAAGGCAATTTTACAAAGACATGTTTGCTTTGGGATTCTTTCAGTCTAAGCTTTTTCTCCTCTCCTGTCCCTGCTTTTATTCCCTTGTTTGAGACAGATTTTGACCCAAGAGAATGGCTGTTAGAGAGAGTCCTAGAGATGGTGCCTGGTAATGCAGTATCTCAAGGTTTACTAAGCTAACTTTCCTCATACTAAAGAAAACCACTGCTTGGGCATGAATGAACCTTATTTCTTCGAGGATGTGGTTCTAAAGTCTACCTTACTTCTGAAGACTAAAGAAGAGCACTGCCAATGATGTTATTTGACAAAACTTGTGCTTTTGTGCTGTTCATTTTAGAATGCCATTGTAAAAATTCCTCATTCTCATTAGCTGGTTGCTATGTCATTAACTCACTATAGAGCCCCCATAATGTCCCATTATACTGTACTTTCAAGCTTTTGGCTGTTAATTAAGCATGGAACATTCTCGTTTGTTACAGGGCTGAAATTAAAGGAAGGAAAACTTAAATTATGAATAATACTGTTAAATAATAATAATAATAATAGGATTAATGGACACCCAACTATGTACATAATTAGCCTAATTCCAATGAGAGGGTGATGGTGAATGTTTTATCAGTGTCACTAAGACCCCGTAGTATAATTACAGACCTATTTGTTCAATGCTTAGCGTGTGTTATTCATTATATTATGTGAAGAATTGAGCCTCTATTAAAAAAAAAAAAAATACAGGGCAGACATTTTAAAACTGGTTCAGAAGGGTTCTTTCATGTGTTATTTGTTGAGAAAGTTTTTTGCCTTGTTTCTGTCCTCATTTTTGATCAGTAGTTATAATGTCAGCAGAATCTCTACTGTTTTTGTGAACAAAATAGGCTACAATAATAAAAGTACAGATCTTCAAACTGAAAAGGAAAATAATCTATTTCCTTCCAAAAGTATTCCCAAGACTTGTAAAGTGGAGGTGATTATGTTATTTCTAGAAAATTCAAATATACTTTAAGCAAGACTTCCAACCCTACACCCAATTCTAGGTACTGCATAGACCCATTCGGTTACAGTTCTTGTTGTACAGGCCAGCTATATGTTAAAACATAATATATGCCACTCACATTTGTTTGTGTTTAAAGCTCTCTCCAACTCTGCTTTTATAATTTTCAAAGGTGATTAAATTACTTGTATTCCTGCAATTAATACTATTTCATCTATTCTGTTTTATATCCCTATGCCATTCTGATTTTATATGTTTGAGCACTGAGTATATTTGGATCAGCAACTGACTCCATGTCACCAGACACCACTGTCGAAACCTAGACATCTCCTTTTTTCTCCTTCTGAAACCAGCAAGAAATCATACTGAACAATAGCCTTAGGAACAATAATTTTGGTTGGAAAGAACCTTTAGAGGTCATCTGGTTCAATTTCCATGTTTAAACAGGGCTAATTCAGATCAGATTCTTAATTTTGTGTAGAATTGGCATTGAATCCTGAGGATGAAAAGAAGAAAGGATCCTAAAAAAGGTGTTTTAGCAGGACACGGGTGAGAAAGGGTGTTCCACAAAATACATTATTATTTCAAAACACATTTTTCTCCTGCAGCCCCTTCCATCCTTCACTGGAGTAGTACATGAAAGTACTGAGGTTGACTTCTCTTGTGCAGGGTTCAAGTACAAGATATTCTTCTAGTGAATACTTGTTGAAAAGGGTTGCATAGTTCTAAATATAAGGCTGAAAAAGATACACATGAAGATTAACAAATTGCAAGTGGTTTTGATATTTCACAAAGACAGAGCAATAATTTGAATTAAGATGAGTAACCTAGAAAGGAGTCTTGTCTTCTGGGACTTTGTTTTTTTTTTTTTTTTTTCTTTTCTTTTTTATTTTGATAAGAATGCAGATTTAAGGCTAAAAAATTTTGATAAGTGAAAGTTGTAGTGAAGCAAACCTCAGATTTCACCTCTGAAGTTCATTTGGATGACTCTGCACTTCCTTGCCAAAGCCAACTATTTTCACTATGCTCTTTCTTTCCTTTAAAATAAATAAAACATAACCAGGTTGTTACAAAAGATATCCAGCAAATCCTTCACAACAGCATCTTGGATGAGGGTCAAATCTAGACAGACCAATTCCCCCCAAAAAAGACCCTCACAGATTTACAATTTAGTGTGGATAACCTAATTTATGCTCTGAAATACTATGAACAGTTATCAGCCACTTGTCTGGATTTTGTTTTGGGTCTTGTTTTATTTATTTGACACTAATTTTGGAAGTTCATGTCAGTGTGGCTAAAGAGTGCCCTTAAGAAAGTCTTGTTGTTGGAAGGCAGTAATTTGTAGAACATGCCATGACTGCTGTAGCATTGGGAAAGCTGAAAATGTGTTATTTCAGGCTGTGTTTTTCAGTTCTTCATAATTTCTAAGCCTTTTGCAGATGTATCTCTCTGATTCCTGATTTATTTCCAGACCTAGGTGATTTTGTACCATTTGGAAAGTCGGAGTGTTCAGTCTTCATCCTCACCTTAATCCGACAGCTCACTGAACAAGGATAAAAGAGCTTGATTAGGAAAAGATCTAAGTTCTATGTTTTGCTCATGTCTTGTAGCTATTATTTATAGTGAGTATTTATATTTTGGCATGATCATTATTATTAGCATTGCTTCGTTTCCAAATACTAAAGAAACAATGATGCAAAATGCAGTTTATTTGAATATTAAAATTCTGTACTTTTAATTCTTTGAAAAGAGTGGTCAAGGGAATAGATAACCGTGACAAAACATCCATTTAAATTCATGCAATAGATCTAAAACTACCAAAATTTATAGTGCTGTTCAGATCTGTCCTTTATTTATCATGATAATAACAGTAACTTATTTTTATAGAACAATGTTCCATGAAACAGGGTGAAATGAATAGGACAATAATCCTTGTCCTAATTTTTTTAGTAACAGACCAAAGCAAACAGGTTTTCAAAGGATAAAATGTCATTTTAAAATATGTGCTCTATCCTTCTCCTCTCTACAACTTTTGCCTTCACAATGTTTTTGAAACTTTCTGTCTTCCCAGCATCCAGTGGCACTTGTCTGCTCTGTGCCAGCTTTGCTGATCTTGTGGCTATCTTAAATTCCGGTGTGGGTTGCCTTTAAATTAATTTCAGCCACTAGTTTCCCCTCTCTACAGGGCTCTTGACCTAAATAACATCCTTGTTGTCTGGAAGGATTTGGGAAGGCTTTTCAGTTTGTTTTCTTTCTCAGGGTGTTGCATTTCTGAATGTGTTTTCATGATATCCAGCGTGCAGAATGAAGTGAAATACCGACCAGCTCAGAATATTTTGTGATTCTGTGGTTCTGTGATCTTAGGTTAGTGAGTAAGTATATAGCTAGCATGTAGGGGTCTAAAATCAAAATTACTTGGAAGAACGTCTGTTCTGTATGTCTATCTTGTTTAGAGTGACTAAAATTCAGTTTAGGCTATAAAGTTGGTATGATTTGCCTCCTACAACAGAACATGTCTTGCCAGGTTAGAAAGTCACTCGGCATTCCTCAAAAAATGAAGTCCTCATCCTCTCTTGATCATATGAGTAACTGGTAACTTGGCAATTTGGGTAACTGAGTTAAGATATTCCTTAGATACTAGATTATTTTTAAGCAATTGTATGCTCCTTCAGCTTCAAATATTGTCACAAGAGACTGATAGTGCTTCTGAGGTACTTTAGGCATCATTACTCTTCAAGTGAACAAGCTGTTCTGGAAACTTAAATATGTTCACAATTCTAATAACTACACAGACCTCCTAGCCATTCTTATATTTTTTCCATTCTGGGACAAAATGTCAGTATGGGTCAGAGAAGGGCATTTGTTTTTTTCATTTTAATAGTCATTCATTTCACTGGGAAGTAGCAAAAAAATTGCAGGTCTCCCATAAACCTTTTAAGTGAGGTCAGACTTATTCTCCAGTCATACATATTTGAAACAGGAGGTGTGGTGGGGAGCAGGAATGAATAAAACCTTCCAGAAGTGAGTGATGAGGGAGGGTGGTAGTGGTTACCCATTAAGAGTAGAAAACACATCTGCTTGCTAGAAAATAAATTACTCAGCTCAAGCAAGACAATATCTGGCTGACAAAGGTTACTCAAAAGCAGCAACGAAGAGTCTGTAGACTCAAGGACCATTGTCACCAAATACAGAGCTGAGGAGGGTGAGCCATGTGACTATTTCTGAAGGGAAGGAGGCAACTGGAGGTTGTGGAAGAACAGTGGCCGCAGATGTTGCAAAATTAAGCCATACCAAAAACAGTCTTAGTCATTCTGGCAAATTTTGTTCGTGATGAATTCCAGTGTTCTTTGAGGTGCTTTAAAGAAAAACCATGAGCGCTTCAGATACTTATCACTAAAAGTCCCTCCACACACAGTATCTATGGCATAGCTTCAAACCAGACATTTCTGACACTAGACTACCAACTCTGTTATCTAACAGCAGTAGCAACCAATTAGCACCTTAAAGACATCAGAGAAAAATGTCAAAAAGTCCTCATGTCTTACTGGAAGACTCAGCACAGACGATTTGATTTTGCTACAGAAACATTCATATGAAAATCAGTTTGCATCATCAAACTCAAGTTTGAAACACTCATTTGTTGCCAGCTAACCTGATAGGAGGTACAGCTGACTGACTACCTGCTCTCTTCCCTCCCTTTCTTTGATGGACTCCATCTCACAGTGTCCCCATTGTCTGAGTTTACCACTGAAATACATGGTGAGAACTCTGCTCTAACTAGGAATTCACTTATGAATGGAGATAAAAAATTACATGGGTTGCAGAATTACAATTGGAAACATGAGGGATAGGACAAAACAAAGAAATCGTATTTCCCAAAACTCATCTGTGTCTGATCAAACAAATATGGAGGATTTTTACTGCATATGAGAAAATAAAAATCCAAATTGGTTGAGAGTACTTTATTTTGCCATATATTGTTTTTCTATTTCCTTCTTTTTTTTTCTTTTCAATTCTTAGCATTTTAAGTATATATATACACACACTATATATGAAATACCTTTTAAACTATTTTTAAGCCACTTTTGAGTGAAATAAAAAAAAACAAAACCCAAAAAACAACAAACCAAAACCAAACAGTGGTAAAAAGCATGGAAAGAAATCCACAAAAAACTACAACTTTTTTATCTATTCAGTATCTTCAGACATTGTCTTTCAAATATTTTGGGAAAAATGCCCAAAATTTCCTACGCATTGTGGGTTCTAGGCCTAGATCTGTAACACTGTTTCAGCAGAACAATCCAAACATTTTGAAATTTCTCTTTTCCAGGAAATTCGCTTGTTTTGAAAGGTCTCTTTTTCCTAAGTCAGGATTGACTAAATATGCAGACATTATTACAGTTCTGACAAAAAGAAATCAGCATGACCTTATTAAAACATTTAATTCGGATAAAATAAGGTGCTTCTTTTCATCCATATGTTTTATTTCTAATGATACTATTCTCAACCACATTTTCTGTGAAAATAGGAATGAAACCACTGTTGTTATAGTGTTTCATTTGGAAAATCAGCTTTTGTGACAGAAAATTGTTCCATCATAGAAAAGTGTCTCTTCCCTTTAACTACTGTTCAGTAGTTGATTTTGTTTGAACAAAATGGCATTGATTATATGAATAATATTTCATTATATTAATCAGATTTTCTAGTCAGTTCCATTACCTCCTTGTTTGCAAGCATCGTTTGACTTCCCTGTTCACTAGAGATTGCACTGTTTATGAGAAACTTTTCAACACCTAAATCATCTTTAATTCTTAAATTGTCATTAATGCCTCAAGCATCTTTGCAAACCACCATCTGTAATGGCCGAATGACAGGATCCTGGTTTTTTTTCATAAGATCATGTCCAGCAGTTCTGGGACTAGCACTGTCTGTGCTAAGCAGGAACACTGGGACAGCAGGAAACAAGGGAGTAAGCCAGAACAGTCATTCCATGGGAAAGCTGTGGTCAAGGGGCTGTTATTGGGATCCTTTTTAATATTAATTGTCCACTTAGTAATAAGATGGCTTAAAAAAACTTGAGCACTGCCAAGAGTTGGTAAGAATTTGCAAAGAGCTTCATGTTGTTAGAATTTGGTCTGGACAGCTTTGTCTTTTTCCTTTTTTTTTTCCCTTTTTTTTTTTTTTTTGTATCAGGGCGGGCAGGGGAGTGAGAATATGGATGATGGAAAAGAGCAGTCTTTTCATTTATATGATAATGCATGTCTTTCATAGACAGTGACAGGCCTACAATAGAATGTTATTAGGTAACCTCCTGTCTGTAGAGATGCTTTGAATACAATTCTTTTCCAGCATTATTAAGTTACTGCCTTTGTTAAGCAACCAGTTTTGGTCAGTCCCACAAAACATACCTCAAATAAAGTGTGACTGTACAATAGAACATTTCCTATAAAGTTTAACCATGAAATAGTGCATTTTCATATTTAGAATGGAGATGATCGTTAATATCCTTAATGCCTTACCGAGGCATGGGGGGAAAAAAAGGATAAAAAAGTAACTCTAAGGACATTTATAATAGTTCTTTTATTCTCCAAGATAAAATCACAAGTTAGGATTATTTTCACTTGGCTCTAGCTACCTGAATGTTAAACTTTTAGTTTAAGCTGTCATCCAGAAACTTTGCCTGTCAATGGAAAGTGACACCTAGAGATGGTGATTCATCCCACCTATCTAGACTGAAATCTTGGGATGGGATGAATCACACCCAGAGCTTCCAGTATTTCATCACTGATTGTGGAGTGAGACTGAGCATCTAGCTTTGACTACATAGGGCTGTTATAAGTGCATGAGCTAAATCACACTTCTAGTGTGGAGGAAAACAAGAATGAGTTCTGAATTCTCTGAGTTACTCATTAGTATTACTTATTTGTACTCTAAATCTCATCCGTCTAATGAAAGAAAATACAATTTGTCTGAGAACTTACAACAAGGATCAGAACACTGAATTTTGGCCACTCCTGTTATAACTCGAAGTGACCACTGCCCAGTGTTTGCTCTGCATTTTGCTTTGTGTTGGCACTTACACATGAAAGTTTTTTGGTCACAGCTTAATTAATGTTGCTGGAGAGGGGTGGCTTCTTCTTATATCTTAAAGCCAAACTGTTGATGGGCAAAAAGTAATCACTGGACCACAGTGTCTTACTCCTAGGGACTGCGATGAGCAGCTGTTTCCTAATTTGCATAAAAAGTCAAGAGAAATTCAAAATAATGGAAAAGCAGTTAGCCCTGGATATAATGTGCATATATAACTCCTTGTGTGGCTAAACCAAGTATCAATGAAGTTAGCTGGAATGTGCTTCATCATTAAAGTCTTGCTTCAGAAACTGCACAATGACAGCTAAAACTTTTTTCTTTTTTTTTTCTTTCTTTCCTTTTTTTTTTTTTTTTATTTGAATGCTCAGAAGAGATAAGAAAGCCAGAAGAAGAACAGATGTGTTAGAAGTGTGAAATGGATTAACATCAAAGCCCCCTGGGAAAATCTGAAACATGAAATGAAGGATCCTGAATGACAAGAGCTATTCAGAATGCATTAAAAGCTCTGCAGTGCATTTTGGTGCTGTCTGTGTGAGCAACGTGAGGCCCTGTGTGCTGGGGAGAGATGCTGATAACGAAAGCTCTGTGAACTTCTGGGGAAATTCAGTTCATCGCTGAGAACTCACCTTGTGGTACAATTTGAATGGGACAGAAAAAGCACCCAAACTAGTGTTTGCCAATATTGTTGTCCCAAGATTTGCAAAGTTAGTAGGTAATTTAAGCCTTGGACTAACAAGACTATAGGTGAACCAGTAATGATTTAAAAATTGGAAACGATTTTAGTAATATATTTGTTGAGTGTTTAAAGCTATCTATTAATATTTATCAGTTGAGAGATTAGCATGGACAGAGTATTTTTATGTGCTTAAAGTTAGAGATGGTAAAACAGAAAAAAAACAGTGAAAGATATTTTCTAAATTTTGGCATTTTTACACAGATTCTTTGGAAGCAGATGGTTTCTAGCTTTTGCAAAATCATGTTCATAAATGGTTCCTGATCTGGCAAGCACGGGTATCCACATAGTTATTGATGGAAAGAGGTCAGTTACGTTCAAACTGTGAAGGAGACTGTGCACACTACTGCTGAGTTTTACTTCATCTAAACTCAATGAAAGTCAAGGAAAGTTGATCAAATAATACTGAAAATATATCAAGATTTGGTCTGTATTTTATTGCAGACTGAACTTACTGCAGTTCAGAATATAAATCTCACACCAGACATTTTGGACAAGTACAAACCCAGCTAAAATTCAGAGAAAAGGGAACTCTTTCTGTTGGCTACAACGGACTTATGATGAGGACTCAGAAGAGCTTGCAGTGAAAAGCTGCCCAAAGTCAATTCCAGAACTTCATACAGTATGGATTGTGTTCATTTCTGAATACCTCTCTTGTACAGACATCATCATGACTTCAGTGAAAATCCCAGGCCTTTAAGTTCCATTCCAAGTGGTGTTTTTATCCCACTGCTGATACAGAGCAAAGGATGATTTAAGTCAGACAGCTTATCTTTACAAGGTGCTGCTGTAGTCATCTGCAGGTGTAAGGCTAGGTTAAAACCGAAACAAACCCTCCCAAACAGAAGCAGTATTTCTCACAGCCTGAAAAACAGGCCAGTTCTCAGAAATTAGCACACTCTTGGTGCAAATGTTTCTGACACTGCTGATCTCTGCGAATTTTGGGACAGGCACATCAGGGTCAGATACAAATGAATTTACGAAACAGTGACATGATTTTTTTAGCCTTATTTGCAGTGTATTTCATGCGCTGTTCAAAATATGTTATGAGCTTTAGAGAATTTCCAGCTTACTTGTGTGTATATCAACAAAATCCATTACTAATGGACTGAGGTACATCTGCTGCATCTGCCATACATGCAGTTGACTGATTCTTCTGAGCTTCTTTTCCTTTCCTTTTTTTTTTTTTTTTGAAATGGCAAGGGATTAGCTCAAAATGATGCAACTTTCTTTTAGTGCGTAGAGGTAAAGCTTTTAAGAAAAATATACCCAGACAACAATTCATTTTGATGCCTTTAGAGTAAAATAACCTTCTCCAGACTGAAAGTTTTATAGTTAGAAGAATCTATTCTAACAGAATCTATTAGTTTGTAAGTCAATATCCCCTGTTGATTAATTTCCTTATAAAAAGTGCATATGTCTTTACGCTGTGTTCTACTGAGTTTAGTTTTGTTATTGGACTAAACAACATGAGTCTTCCACCCTTATTTATGTTCACACAAATAATCCCATTATCTGTTCAACATAACAACTGTTAAAATGAATATTCTCAAAATGTGTGTTCTAGCATAGAAAGTTTTTGGCACAGACTGAAGTTAAAACATTAAATAGCATGTGCAAGAGTTTGACACACAGGGAGAGATTGATCTTACTTACTTTTAGAGTTATATATCTGAACAAGGCATCTTTGCCTCCCTTTATAGTCAACAGAGAAAAATAAGCTGTAAGAGAGAACAATTTGCCTGACATTTTAAGGATCTATTTAAGCACAAAATGAATCACAGCCTAGAATTTTTTGGTTTTATCCAGTAACCATATAGGGAGTGGTTAATTTAATTGTAGACAGCTAAAATTTTGATTATAGGTTTTTTAAAAATTTTCCCTGTATCCATCACTATTAATAGAATCAAGCATTACCATGGCTTCATATAAAAGAAATAGTCTGGTTCTGTTAGGAGAAAAAAAAAAAAAGTTATCTTTTGAACTAAAAGACTCCCCCATATGATGATTTTTTGAAGCACTGAAATAAAAAGTTCTGTCTCCTTTAATACAAGCGGAAGTCTGAGTTAAATAACAATAACCAATCCTAGAAATTATTCTCTACGTAAGTTTGCCATGTAGCTGACACATATTTTCTTCCAAATAAGAAGAGTTGTGCCTGTGGGTAAACCTAAGTGCCTCATCATCTTAGAACTTTCTCTGTCATCTTTATAAATTCATTTTCTGCAGCCCTACTTCAGCTTTCTGATAGTCAAAATAAATACACTGGAGACTGGAAGTTTTTTAGAGACTAGAACTTTTCATCCTGCCTCACACAGCACAACTTCAGTTGTGCTCACATTCATGCCAGAGTACAAATAACTTCCTCGGCTTACATATTGTGAAACACCTTGTAGGCTAAGGAACAATAATTCAAGTGTCCGTGACAGCTGGCAGGCACAGTCCAAGATTTTCAAGTTAACTATTTGATCTCATGAGATCACTTTGTATCTGCTACTGTAAGAGCCATTTCAGATTCAACCCTTTCTGAAAAACTGGATGGACAAAGATGTCCACAGGTTGGTTGTGCAAGAGTGGAGCCATAGCTATTTTCAAAAATCTAAATCCAGTTTTTCCAATGCAGCAGTGAAACAGAGAAAACATAACAGAACTAATGCAGTTTTTGCACATACTGGGTAAATTATAAAATAATTAGTCATGTTTCAGTTTAAATAACATGAAAAAACTCCTTTAATTAAGATTCTTAATTAATAGTTGAAAGATTAATCAATCAATAATTATAACTATCATTATAGGGTGTAATTGTGCTTAATTGGAGGGGCTGATTAATGATCAGAATAAACCTTTCAAATTCTCACACTTGAAAATGGTGGGAAGTGATGGATTCCAGCTCATAGAGTTAAAAAGGAATCCAAGGATCATTGAAGATGCGTTCAGCTGACTGGCATCAAATTGAAAGCATAGGATTGAAGTGCACAAAAGCTTTCCAGTGTTAGACATATGCACTATTGAATTACTCATGTATGTGTGTGTTTTGCATTAGTGTAAAATATTCTTCAGAAGACCATAATTAATAATACCTATTCTGGAAATGCAAGCTTTGTTTTCTTCA
This sequence comes from Myiotriccus ornatus, assembly GCA_036023395.1. Classification (NCBI taxonomy): domain Eukaryota; kingdom Metazoa; phylum Chordata; class Aves; order Passeriformes; family Tyrannidae; genus Myiotriccus; species Myiotriccus ornatus. The sequence continues at coordinate 66,015,578 of JAYRBT010000093.1, forward strand.
CCCCAACTGTAAAATTCGGTGTTTACCAATACAGTTCAGCACACCTCAGCTTGGATCATTCCTAATCCCGTAGGCCCCTAACATTTTTCTTACACTTCAGCAAGAATTTGGAGTCATAACTCTGAGTAGGAGAACAGCTGTCCCACACAAGTGTATATCAGGTGCTCTGTGCAATCCATTCCAGATCTCTCTTAATGTCTATGGGACTTCAGGGGTGAAGTTGTCCTCAGCTCAAATGTTTGATGCTATTGTTCTGGCAGAAGATGATAGCAGTTTGGGTTTTGTTTTGTTTTGTTTTTTTGAACAATAAATGGAATAGGTAAGTTTTAAAACCGGCAATTTTATTTTTTTTCCCCCTTGTTGTTCTTTGGTTTGTTTATTTGCTCGTTGGGTTTTTTTGGGTTTTGGGGGTCTGGTTTTCTTGGGTTGTTGTTGTTTTTTGATTCATACATTCATTAGCTTACAGATTAATGTGCAGTCTCTGGGATGGCCATCACCAGACTAGGGTGTAGTGGATCTAGCCTTTGGCAGAGGCACTTCAATCTCATACCACTCCCAGGAGCGTGCACAGTAGAACATGACTATATGTGGGCAGTAGGACTTTGTTTAATGCACTCCAGTGACTGAGGGTTTGTCAGCCAGGGAAGAGACTTACAGTCTGGTTCCTACTCTAGCGGAACTTCCTGATTTTTCCTCTGAACGATGTTTAATGTCACTGCTTCTCCTAGTCCAGCACCACTGAGCTAATCTGCTTAGTCATTTGGGAATGAAGAAAAAAAAAAGTGGAAGCATGAAAATTTAAACTATTAAATGAGGTTTTAACTATATCCTTTATTACCCCTTTAGCTCTGGAAAAAACAAACAAACAACAACCAACAACAAAAAACTCTAGACAGAATATTGTGCTTTAACACATTGAAACTCTGTGTTAAAGACGGTAATAAATGTTCTTCAGAACAAAAAAGCAAAACACATCCTTAAAGAACTTAACTGAGAAGGGCCAGTTTTGCTGCTGTTTCTAATTTGCTTCCTTTCAGAGAAAGCAAGGCAAGTATGTGAAAAAGGGGAAGGAGAAAAGACACCAAAAAAAAAAAAAAAAGGCCACAAGGCAAACCAAAAAATTTAGCTTCTCTTTCTAATGCTGACTACTTTCCAACATGGAGTAAAAGAATAACAGCACACATTCCTATTAGCTCCTCAACAACTCATACTCCTGATGGGATGTTTAAGATGTTGCTTTACCTGCCTTTTTTTGATCACCAGATCACAGGAAGTTTGTTAAATTAACTCTCTTGTCTGCCTAACCAAACTGTTATTAAACAAAAGACTAAAGCTCCCTCTCTCATGAGGGAGAGAAAAAGTAAGGGAGGAAAGGTGTAAGACAAAGAAATAAAGTAGTGAAAGTAGAAAATCAACTTGTGTATTGCATACATTTGAAACTCAGCTGAGACTGCTGATGGGCCCTTCTCTGAGCCTTGTTTCCTGACCCAGATTGGAGAGATTTTCTCTCAAGGAATACATAATTATGTCACAACAAATCTCGGAGTCCCAGAAGTGGGGGTTGCCAACTTGGTGTAGCTTAGACAAAGTGCGTGTGGCACCTGCTTGATCTTTGCTGTGGGGTGAGATGAAACACTTCAACCTTCAGGATCATCACTCTGACACCGCTCAAGAGCGCAACATTTATCAAATATCTGTTGGAAAGTTCTCAGCATAATTGTAGTGCAAGGTGGGTTTCATTAAAGTGACTCTGAAATCATGATACACAGTTACTCATCCTGCAACACATAGTCAAAGTCAACCTTCCTTTGGCAAAGATAATTGGATCAGATCCATGCAGCTTGATCTTGCAAAGCACTAAGAACCCGGGTGATAACCGAACAAAAGATTTAATCGGTAGTTCAAATTTAATCATGGTCCTGTGGATTTCAGTGAAAGCATGTAAATTTACTGTAGCTCAGAGACTGGTATTCTTTATACAAGAAAACAGTATAAATCTTGTTCTTCATTATAATGCACAGCTATGCAAAAAACCAGGAACTTCTAGAAATAGAGGAAAATAAAAGTCTCACTCCTAATCTGACTCATTAGTCAACACCATATATATTATCATTTGTTTTGGAACTATTTTCTGGCACTGAAGACAAGCAGCACAAAATGGCTTGTCTCCATGAAGTTAAATTATTTTAGCTTCCAAGAATAGATGATAACAGCTAAACTGCTACCTGGGAGTGTCCCTAGGATTCAAATAGTCCTGAATAGCCCCAAGAATTCTGAGAAAGAGTAATTTTTCCCTGAATTGACCATAACAGAGACTCTTTCACAGTATATGAGCTCTGATACCTGGGACCATTCCTGAACACAGATTGATTTATTGTCATAGCTAATACCTTAAACTGTTCTCTACACTGTAGAAGATGACAAACAGATAACAGCTGAGAAGAGGAACTCAGAAATTAAAGGTACACATATGACTAGACTGGAAAATTCTCCCGTGGAATGCATTGCAGAATTGTTGAGAACTATTGTTTTACTCATCATACCTTTGAATGCTGTACAGCAAGACAAGATGGTCAGAGCTGCAGACAGGATCAAAGCAAAACCCAGGAACTTTCTAAAGTTGGCAAGATTTGTAAGCCCAGCTACATGCGAAAAAAGCGAGAAAAACAAAAGGAGATGCAGCAGTGGGACTTATCTTGCACGGTCCTTTCCAGGAACTTCTGGCTGAACCTGATGGAATTATTTTCTAATTGTCTCACTTAAGTATTATGTGTTTTATTCAAGGCACTTTTATTGTGTTTCAGGGAAGCTTAGACCACAACACTGTATCAGCAATACTAAATAAAATATAAATAGGCCCAAATAAAAGATTTAAATAAAATAAAAATAGGCCTTTGGACTCAGAGAATTGTGTTCAACTGCTATATTTAGGAATGCTAGCAAACACCCTTCATTTTTATTCCTCATGTCTTATCTAGACAACAGTATAATTTACACTTTGCATCTAAAATGGAAAAACTGGACACAAGCCTACAACCAGATTCTATGTTTAATAAAAAATCCTTAAAGACAAACAAACAAAACAAAACAACAAAAAACCCAAACATCATCATGAATGAATCATCCAGGTTCCTGGTTTTTGTTAAGTTCTTGTAGATATGAAGTCTACTGTCACTATTTTATGGGAAGCTCAATCCAGCAGGAATGTTGATGAGACAAGCAAAGAAAACCTAAATTTTGAATGTCCTTAGGAATTTTATATTGAAATCAATGTTGGGCAGCTACAGATCCAGGTTATATTATGGCAGAAATAGATGTCTCTAGGGAAATTTAGTCAAAAACCTAGGAATCCATAAAATATAGAGATCATTCCAAAAGCAGATGGCCAAGAGTCAGAGTAACGAGTATATGGGAGGCAGAATAAGTGGCAGTCAGTACATCGTCTAAATCCTTTTCTGCATCTGCCTTTTAATCTCTTTGGGTTTCAGTTCCCCATCTGTAAAATGGGAAGAACCACTTATATCCTTTCATCCTTTGTTTATTAAGAAAAAAGTCACATGAGACTCTGCTGTATTTTGCTGCATATTATAAATGAAATGCTGATCCCTACTGGGGCCCCTGGGCACTGCTGTTGTATAAATAAATTCATAGCTGTGGTTGTCACAGAGGGGGAATATTGACTGCAGGTGAGGAATAGGTAGCCAAAGCAGATTAACTCTTAAGCATCGAGGATCCTGTTTTCCAGTCTTTTGTAAGAAAGAAAAAGTACAGAGAAGAAGAGAAAAAATATGACACATAAGATGAATTATTTCTAAAGGGAATGGTTTTGAAAATTTCTCCACAATGCATCAGCAACCTGTCTGCAAGCATCAATTTTTTTTTGCCTTCTTTACACATTTTTTAGCAAATTTCATGCCAGTGAAAGATGCAGGATTGACATTCTTAAATCTCCCTTTTATCCATAGAAAAGATAAAGCGCAGCTAGAAAATATGCAGCTTTCCTCAGATTTTCAGACCAACATGCCTTCATTTGACCTGAAGGGACACCTCTACGGGAGAGAAAAGCAGTTTAGTCACCATTCTCATTTTGTCCTTGGCCTTGATGCTGAAGTTATAATCCTGAGAATTGCGTGGTATACTTTGGTTAAAGTATGATATGGGCACCTGTTCTTTCTGCTGATGCTATCCAGCTCGTTCCATATGGGCCAATGTACAGTCTTCTCTAAACCTCTTTCAGCCACTTCTATCCAGAGCACAGTTGCAAGTTCATTACAGCCTAAACCAGAAAACCCTGATTTAGGGGACTAGGCAGGCCAGTTCCAGTTTCCCAAAGCCATCCAGCCATCCATAATGCTGCTGCCTTGCCCCTACATGTCTCTGTGAGGTATTTTCTAAGGGGTACAGATGAAATTTGGATTTTTTGCAAAGGCCACCAGCTCACACTGCTGTCAGTGTAATATGGTCACTAAATTCCCAAAGACAATATTACTGCAAATCACCTCAAATGTGCTGCAGGCGGTAGAATGATCCCATAATCAAAGAGCTAGGTCTTTGAGGACAAGTTTAATTACTTTAATCTATACAGCCTGGAAAACATAATGGTTAATGGGGTAATCTACTGAAGTATGTGGAATTTTAAGTAGTATAGACTATGCCACTGGATGACACTACTCTCAGCACAGCAGAGATGATAAAACCAAGAGCATAAATGGCGACTGAAGAAAGCCTTAGATGTTCATAAATCAATAATTGATAAAATGTACTCTTGTGTAACTAAGTAGAATTTTATGTTGCAGGTAGAATAAACTGATGACATGATACTATGGTGCTCAGTGGAATTATGGAATGAGCTTCGTTCATTCACACTAATTGCTGTATATTTGTACACAAATGGCTAAAATGGTTCTATCAGTTTTGTAGTCTATAAAACTGAAAGAAAATTCTGCCCTTTGAGTGCACAGATGAAAGCCATGATATTTTCCCAGCATGGGGCACCGTGCTCCTGGAAAAGCTGAGCATCAACAGATACACAGAGGTTGATGTTCATGATGCATCTGGCCATTAAAGATTTCAAAGCACTTTTCTCATGGGTAGAGGTGTTAACCCCTCTGTCCTGGCTAGATTCCAACCTGGGTAACAAGCCACCTGGACCAGATGCTGAGGGAACTTAAGGACGAATTGGTTGAGCTGCTAACAGAAATGTACAATCTCTCATTAACGTCATCCACTGGAGATGTTTTATCTGTCTTTTAAAAAGACATTAGGGATGATCCTGGGAATTACACACCAGTGAGTCTTACTTCAGTAAATGGACTGCAATGATAATTAAAAGTAGGATTATAAAAAAATCCTAGATAAGCATGATATGTAACAGACAAAGAAATGTGTGTTGTGTAGAGGAAAATCAAGCTTCTTTAATTTACTAGAATTCTCTGAAAGTGTCAAATAAATATTGGATAAAGGAGAACTGGCTGACATAATCTGTTAGGAATTTCAAGAAGCTTTTGAAAAATTCTCTTACAAAAAGCTGTTAAGGAAACTAAGCCGTCATGAAATAAGAAGGAAAACACATTATAATGGGGTAAAGACTGGTTAAGAAACAGAACACAAAGAAGGGAAATAAATGCTTCTTTTTAAGAAGGGCTTGGAAGAAGCATTTGGTATATGCTAAGTTTTTATAGTGTTGTTCACTTTTTCTTTTCTCTTTTGTCTTGCTATTGGTGTTAATTAAAAAGAATTCATTGTGGGAGTTTTTTTGTGACATGAAATTGAAATTATTTAATAGTGATATATTTGACATATGAAAAAATGCTTCTATTTCAGCACATTAAAGGTAGACTTTATAAATTGAGTTAGTTGTGTGCTGGGTTCTAGAACCGAGTGCTTTGATAATACACCACAGACATATGTGCAGTAGCCACAAAGTTCTACCTCCTTTTCCAGTTAGAGTCCACTTGTCGGTAACAGCAGGCAATGTTAGATGACTCAGTTGGTCCTATCTAAGTTTCTAGCAAGCAAAAGTGAGAGACAGTCTAGGGTGAGTGCTGGGTTGGGAGGCACAAGATCATTGGCAGAGCTGTGGGATGCCTGTAAACTATAACTTGTCACCAGATTACATTTATATGTTATGTTTCCCTCTCTACACTTCATCTCTTCAGCTTTAACAACAGCTAGGAAGACCAAATTTTTAGACATGTGCAGTAATCTTGTAAGAGATTTCACTGATTTTATAATTCAGATTGCATTTCTACTTCCAAGGCCTTTCTCAGTATCATGCAGAGTGGGACTGTTATGTGAGGCTGCTGCTACCTCTGCTTTCTCCTGCTACGTGCCTACCCAGCATGTTCCCTCTCTGTTCATTTGTAAGGCAGTTCTTGCAAAATAAAAGTCTACAGAGAACAGGAATAGAAGGGTGACATGGTCTCTGTCACTCCAAACAGAAAATGTTCCAGTGATCTTTTTTTTTTTTTCACACCTTGTAGAATTTCAATTTTCCCTTTAAAACATGGATTAAACAATGTTGCCAAAAACATATGCTTCTGTGTCAAACATTTCACTTATTCAGGAATCTAGAGGCAGCTGGAGAGTTCTCACTGCCAAAGTGACTTCAACAATTGTCTCTTTCACTTTTAATTGGAAACATGTTCTCTTCAGGCGTAGGTGTGGATAACCAATATGTGGCAGTGTTAATTTCCCTCGCCATTCAGTGTACATACGTCCTAAGTGACCATTCTTAAATAGCTTGAGGAAAATGATCTGAATTCATTGCCAAAGTGTCCTGTGCTCCTGCAAGTCTGTGATTTGCCATGGCACAGATTTCATCTGCTGATTAAAGATGGGAGTGGTCAGCATGAGGTAAGACATCACCAGTCTCTTGTTTCTTGTAAGACCTGCAGTGAGTCACACCAGAGGGTTACGGATGAGTTACTGAAGCTGAGGGCCTTCTTATTGCATTAACTTTAACCATTACAAAAGCACAGTTCCAGTATTTGTTGCCCTGCAGATATTTCCTCTGAGTTTTATGTCTTGTGTAGGTTGTCTTCCTTACACTACAGTACTCCAGACAATCTAGCTACAAATCTTTCTGTGCCAGTCACACTCTAGTTATCCATGTTTAAGGAATCTCCTCTCATTCTCCTCCTTCCTTCTTTTTTTGCGGGGGTGTGAAGGGTCATGCTTTCTAGTAGGACCTTACTTGAAGGCAAAAGCCAACATGTTGAATCTCCTTGTTTTTTCACAACTTTTTCACTCCTAGCCTGAAATTCTGTGGAAATGGTTGTGGGACCACTTACCAAAGCACCTTTCCTTTATTCCCTTTTAAAAAGCTGAGTTTGGTTTGAATCTCACTTGCTCATGCTGCAGGAAACAAATTGGGAAAGGTTCTATAACTGTAATAGCAATACCAGTCTGTAAGAGGTATTTGAAAGGAAAAGGGAAAAGAAACAAGCAAACCAGATTTAACAGATACTGATAGGCAAATTTTCTTATGACTGAAGCATCTGCCTGCCTCTAGAACTGAGAGAGGGGACAAAACCTGACAATTAAAGGTTACCTGTTTGTAAAGCAGGACCCACTCTGGCGTGCCATAGGATTGAGTCCTTCATTCTCGGTATCCAGTCACAGGTGCCTCATCATCCAGGACATCATTACTTCACTCTGGCAGGGCTGTGGTTATATCTCTGAGAAATGTGCCATATATTGACCTACATGAGAGACTCAAAACTTGACCTTTTCTACTTCATGATAAGCTGTCACATCAGATGGTGATATTATCCCACTATTCCTTTCAATGCTGGATCGCTATAACACTCTGTGGAAGTGCATATCCACTTTTTTTTCGCTTTCTTTAAGTTCCATCCTAGGCTTTCTTCTGTCTGCTTCTCCTGCAGCATGTTTATTTTCCCTATATGTATTTAGGTGCATTTCTAGTGTCTCCAAGAATGTGTATGCATGAATGTAGGTTTGAGACTGATAGGGTGGGTCCTGCATATATTCTGTGCACAAAGACACCTGGAGAGTTTGTTATCAGTTTTGTAAGTTATACTCAAATTGTGCTGACCACTTTACAGGTATGTATACAGATACATACACAAAAAGCTTGTAATAAAAGTTAGTTTAAGACAACACTTGAGTGAAACACAAGGCAAGTCTGTGAGAACAAAGGACAAAGAGTTTGTTGATCAAGCCTCATTGGGGTCTGTATTTCTTTATATCCTTAGTGAAGGGAGCTATCTGAGTTACACGGCCTGAAATCTGCACAGCTGCTCAGAGTAACTGTCTATGTTGTCAACAGATACAGGTAGCACACACTTTGTTGTTGATAGTCAAATTTCTGTTTAAAGGTAAAATGAGTTTGGCAATGCATTTTCTGCTGATCTGTTTTTCTTTGTACTTAGGAAATCTCAGCACACAATAACAACCAAGACCTCTGCCACCACCACCCCCCCCTTCACACACACACGCACACACACTCAGCCCCCTGCACCAAGAGGAAACCAGCTCTGGCAGCACTGGGTGAGGGGATGAGAGATGTTGCCATCTAGTGGGTTTCTATTAGGCAGAAAAACAGACTTTGTTAAAGAATTCTGCCTCAGATCAGCAAGTGTGGAGACACACATTTGAGGGATATTGAAAATGAAAAACTGTCTCTCAGGCCAGCTTTCTACAGGGAGTACATGGAGTGTTTACCTGGTTGCTCGGCCTCATTCAGATCCTGTCTGTGTCTCAGGATGATTTGGGAGGCAAAGATACTCTGAAAAAAACCCTGAAGGCTTCTTGGCCTCTGTGTTAGGGGCCAGGACCCCTGACATGTTTCCTTTTTGGTATGCAGGGCCAGGAGTTGGACTCGATTATTCTTGTGGGTCGCTTCCAACTCAGGATATTCTGTGATTGTGTTCTGTGTTCCTATTCTATGATTCCAGGATGCTCACACGCAGCCACAGAAATGGTGAAGGGTGAGGTTCATCTTCCTTCCCCTTCAAAACTCCTGCTCCTCTCCCAGCTGCAGGGACACCTTTCCTATTGTTCCAGCTCGTCACTACAGCCGCTGTCATGCAGGGACTTTTGCGGTCAGTATTGAAATAAGGAAGGGTTATCCACATGCGGGCAGCTGGCACGATCCTATCCGTCAGCCCTGCGGAAGTGAGGAATTAAATAGTAATAATAATCACCATAACAAAATTAGCCCTTTCTTTCTTTAGAACGTTCCATTTGCAGCCGTTGCTCTGGGAACCAGGACCTGGGATTGCTCAGTGGGGCGACACCCTCCAGCTCCAATCTGCTTCGTATTAACGAGCTGCTTAACTGGGATGTGGTGCTGGGATGCGATGCTGGCCGAGCAGCAGCTGCTCGGAGCGCGCCGTTACGGAGAATTAGCCTAAAGTTTATTCTTAGCTCTTCCTCTCCCCTCCTGCAACATGTTCAACAGCTTGTGTATTTTGTAATGCCTCCTTTCATCGCCATGGCAACCGTTAAAACTTAAGGTGTGTACGACTTGCACGCTCTTCGTGCTGCAGGCTGCTGGCAAAATGAAACCCTGGGTCTGCGCTACTTCTCGTTGCTGCTGATTCAAAGGGCCACAGTGTGCTGGAAAGGCAACTGGGAACATGTGTTTGCAAAGTACTTAGACACAAGAGCGTGATTCAGTGTTTAAGAGAGGCTGTGAATCTGATTTTTCTATCCAGTTAGTCATTTGTGCTGGGTGTAGAGGAACTATTGCTGCTGGCTGAGTTGCTTCTCCTCTTCACGTTGTCCTGAACCGGCTTTGGCAGAGCCCGTGTGTATTGTTGCCTCATAAAATGCAGCCTCAAACAGTTCTCAAGCAGTCAGGTAATGGGGAGGGCAATAAGGGCGGCACGATCACAGGTAGATCGATAGGATGCAACTTGGTGCTGAGAAACTGCCAGCTCCTACCAAATGGCAGATTAAGGAGCCATTTCCCCCTTGAAAGAACTTGCTTTTATACCTGAGTTACTCACTATGAGCAGTCAGACTTCCCATTCAGCTGATGGCTGTGTGAGTCTGCCTCAAAAATACCCTAAGAAATGTGAGGGGTAGAAAAAAAAGTGGATTTCTCAGGACTGAACCCTCAAAATGTCACTCGGGCAAAGTGTCAGAACCCCTGTATAGCTTTTTTCCACCTCTCTGGGTATATCCAGCCCCAGTTTGGCTGAAGAATTTGCATCAGCCTAAGGCTGTTGCCTGCCAAAGCAGACACTGCTTTACATTAAAATCTTTCCTAGTGAAGCCATTTTTCCTTTCTACAAAACAACTTTGCTGTGAAACAAATCCTGCAGCCACTAATAACTGTCCCTATGGAGAAATCCTACAGAATAGAAAAGAACTGAAACCTATAGGGGTTTATAGAAATTAAATTGGATTCTATAGAAATTACTCTAAATAGCCACTTCATTTAATAAAGGATGCTACCCTTCTGTAGAATTTTTGTATCATATGATAAATCTGAAGGGAGAATAATATTCCTGCAAATAGAATTGTTCAGATTTCTTTAGAAATCCTTTAGAAAACTTATTTCTCTCTCTTAATTTTGCTAAGACTTTTTCCTTCGCACCAGTGGCTTGAAATCGTAAATCTCAAAGCGTTTCACAAAGAAAGAGCACAGCTGTCTGGAGATCACGTAGCCCACCTAGTGCCACTTCCCATGTCTGGGAAAATAAATCCAGGTAGTCCTGCACTCTGAAGTCACCTTTTCAAACAGGATGCTTGCAGCATTTGAAGCTGTTCCTTTCTGTTTCGGGAAAAGAATTACAAAAAGTCCCAAACAGCTCCCCTTTCTCCCTCTCCCTCCAAATACCTAATCTACCCAGAAACAGGGGAGTGTGAGTCATTTTAAGCTGTTTCTTCAACATGACTTCAGCTCAGTGGTGTGCCCTACAACCTGCAGAGATTTGGAGCCGATTAGGTTACAATTGCAAAATGATTTTTTTTTCTTTTTTATGCATTCATCAGATGTTATTTTTTTTATTATCCTTAAATTATAAAAAATATATGTAAGAAGGGAGAATGGATAGAAAAAGTGCATTGCTAATTTTTTTTTTTTTGGTTGTGCACTAGAACCTGTTAAAAATGTTTGTATTTTGATATGTGTGTCGCACTCGAAGTGACATCTCCAGCTGCTATGTATTTGGTGGCTAGTAATCTTTTCCATTATATTTTGAAAAGAACAGATTTCTTCCTGTCTAAAATAAGCAACCAGCTACAAGGAAGCAATGGCTACACTGTGGTTTGCTGTTTTGTTGCATGCTTAAAATACTGGTGTTCTGTGAAAGCTGCAGGTAAAGCTGAAATGTGGCTGCTTGTACTGCTAGAAATTTTAAGCTGAACCCTCATCTAGTGAATATCAGCATAGTTATTTTGACTTGAGTAGAATTAATTTGATTTACACTACATATGGGTCTAATTTTTTATATTCTATGTATTTATTTTTTTTTTAATTTTTGTGGGTTTTTTGTTTGTTTTTTTTTTTTTTTTTCAGTTCTTATTTTCTGTTCCAGTGCATGAATGCATTCAGGGACAGACAAATCTCCTGATAGGAACGAGTGGGGTGGTAATAAAATGAGTATGTACCCTACTGTCCTGGAAGAAGGGGGAATCTGCTCTGTGCATCATACCCAGAAGGATTATTCGGTGGTGAAATGCCACATAACACACACTGGCTTGAAATTCAGCCCTAATGTTATTAAAGACTATAATGTAAAACTAAAGAAATGATCATAACATCAGCCTATTCTGTTTTGGGGATGTCATAGTGAGAGACATAGAATAAAAACTGGACTGGTACAGAAAAAGCTCTAAAAGAACTGTACTTTATGAAATTTCTTTAAGAATTCTTATTATTGCTTTTAATTAAAAGTAGATGTCAAGATCACACCAGCAAGTAAGATTGCCTGAACTCTCAATCAAAATTGATCAGGGCAGCATTTACTTTCAGAAAGGGAATCTCAAACCTTCTGTACCTGCATATGTGTGTGTGTATACAAATACTACACTAGCAGAGTATTTTTTAGTTGCTGTATGGTTTCAGGAAATTTCCTCTGAATAATATGAGTTGAGCAATTGGTCAGTAGCAAAGCATAGTCCTAGTACATAATACTCCTATCCACCAGCACCAGTGGGAGATGAACCACAGTTCTGGCAAAACTTAAGGTCTTTTTCTGTTTTCTCAGGCTTGCATAGAGAGAGGAAAAGAATGTATCAAATGCTGAGGACAGACAGTTGCTCCCAGTGCATCGAACAGCTGACTGGGGCACTATCTCCAGATTCTTTATATAAAAACAAGATTGTCACAATCAGGGCAGCAGTCAACAGGGATAAGAAAGGAAATAAATCTAATATCTACTAGAAACAAAACTACAGAAGCCTGTTTTCTACCAACTATCTCATCACCCTACAAGTCCCAGTACTGTCCCGGAATATTCCTGCCAGCTCCTATGCCCCTTGTGTCTCGACAAGACAATGCAAGATCACTGTACTTAGAAGTGGGTCCCAAGCTATTTGCTTGGTGAGTTCTGGTATATAACACCTGATGGTCTGTCATCCTTCCTGGCAGAATATCATGCTATGGATGGATAGTTTTGGGAATTGATCCCCTAAAAAATTTACAACTTTCTTAAAAATGCATCAGAAATGAAATATAAATTTTCATCTCCCACATTTAGTTGAAACTGGCTAAGAGCTCCAAAAGTTTGGCAGGTAGACGGGGATTAGAGTCAGACAGAATGATCTTGGTCACAAACATTTTGTTTCTGTAGGAAGTCAGGAACCTAGATTCCAGAAAAAAAAAAAAAAAAAAAAGGGCTCTTGAACTTATATTGGCAAACATAAGAATCATAGATCTGGCTCCTCACCTCTTATGAAGTCTAAAGGCAATAACAGCACGGGACAAAGGTTGTAATATTCTCTGAAATTTCATGGGGTCCTGATACCTGCTCAGCTTTCATGCTACTTGGCAGAGAAGAGTGTAAGTTGTTCAGGTTACGAAACAAGCAGTAGAGCCAACACTAAAATCGATAAGACTATGCCTGAGAGCAAGTCCTCACTGTAGAGATAAATAACCACCGCAGTGACTTCTTGCAGGCTGGCAGGCAACGTGGGAGGGAAAGCAGCCAGCAAGGAGAGACTGGGACCAGCCTCTGGCTGTCCTGCTTGTTGGTTGAGTGGTCACCTTCTCATTTGTCATAGGTTTTCTGTCCAAATTAGGGGGACAGATTGTCCACACGTAAGTCAAAGAAGCTCCAGGGCCATTTGTTGCAGAGACCCCCTTCCAGACAATGACAGGCAGCATGTGCTGGAAAGTCAATTTCATTTCTAGGACTCTGTGCATTGGCTCAGAGGCTTTCATTGCTCCTATTTTTTATTCAAAAACTAATTTAATGTTTACTTTGGTAGTTTAGAGGCTATCTATTCTTTCAGTGGTCAGCAAAGTGAAAGAGATTCCTTCAAAGGCCAGCCCAGAAAAAGTCTATAGGTGCAGTTTTACCATCAGTTTCGGTCATTCTAAGTCTCTGAAGATATCAGGAAGGCATTAACACATATTTTACTCTATTCCCAGCTCCATATTAATACCTCCTCTCCATGCCAGTACTATCACATTTTCTAATAATGTCTTTTCTGGATTTTTCAGCAAGATTTGTCTGACCACAAGGCCATCTGAGTGCTGGTGCTGTGTCACAAAGGACAGCTGTCTGCTTTCATAGCAGTGTAGTCTTAGATTGGCCCAAAGGTGACCACACTCAAGTTAAACACCTAATATAATTGCCATCCTGAAACTCAAGTGTGTGACAGCTGAATACTCCCTTATGTGACTGACCTCACCTTTCTCTTGTCCCAAGACATTTTCTTCCCAATCTGTTCCCTAGGTTGTTCTGGCCCCAAGCATTTTTGCGTGGCCACTCAGTAAAACAGATGACAGAACAGAGCCAACTAAAAAGTATCTTGTTCACAAAAAAATGGTGGTTTTCCAGTTCACCCTTTTGGCTCACACTGAGCATGCAAAGGTGTGCAGGGACCATTTAAAATGGTGACAAGCTGAAGTGTGCTCTCCATTTCAGGAGCTGCTGCTGTGGCTCTGAAGTATTGTTTTACTGTAGGAGTTCTAAGCCATGCTGCTTCCCTATACCCTGTGCTAGAAGAGACCTCAGCAAAAGACCCCTACAGTAAGTTTAGCACCAGGAGAAATTTTAATGACATTTTTCAGCTCGTTTATGACCCTTTTATGCCACCCAAATGTTTCCAGAACTGAGCTCCGGGATCACAACCATTGCATGGCTTTAATTAACTGGTGCACTTACAATACACTGAACATAAACAGAGTATCTCTAAATGCTAATGGTTGTTATTGAACCCCCGTGCTTCCTAGTGCAGTAATAACTGGTACAAAGCCTAACTTACTAGTATACAAGATCCAATTGTGTATCTTCCTCAAGGGATATTTATCTTCACAGCATGATTGCTAAGATAAATGCGAAAGTTTAAAATTCAAAAGTGCTTACTTCAGGGCATTATGACAAGACAACAAAAATATAAACTTGACAGAAGAAAAGCTTATGCATATAAATTATGTAGCCTTTTAATTGAAATATATTTCATAATAGATTTCAGAGCCAGTAGATTATTTTTCAAGGCTTTTTTTTTTTTTTTCCCCTGGAATAATAATCTTTAAAAGGCACTTTTTCCCCCTCCCTGTAGCTTTACAGAAATATAGACAAAAAATTTCTGAACAGCAGAGCGCTGCAATTTTAGCCATAATAGTCAACATAACAATTAGAACAGTTCGTTACGAGGACAGGGAATAGGGCTGTCTGGTAGAAAAGCACTACAGCGAGCGCTGTTGACTCACTGTGCTGAACACTGTTTCCTTTCCATCTGAAGGGGAGCAATGCCACACAGCAGCTGTTGTAGGAATAGCAGCCACAGGAGACACTGTCTTCAGTAATGACAAGCCGGGCTGAGAGGCTTAGCTATATTTTATTTTCAGTTTTCGGTTTGTAGAGGTTTTGCGTGCTGTTTCTTTTCTTCCTTGGTGATGACGTAAATTTTTAGAGTTCTCAGCAGCTCCCATAATCCAAAAGAAAATATTCATGCCTGTTTGTTGGCACTGTAATTCCCTTGAAAGACAACTTACCCAGGTCTAGTGGAAATAGGACTGATTTTGCCAGTGAGGTTAAAAGCATTGTGAAGATCTGACTTTAGCACGCATAGCCATGACCCATGTGTTTTCCATCTGCACTGCTGACTGCTGTCCTGTGTGTAACCCGGGCTTTCCAAACTCACTCTTCTACTCAAAAGGGCTGAAAATGAGCTGTTTGGTATGCCTCAGCCCCATATGTGCTCTGTCTGCTCTATTTTCACCCAAAGGGGAGAAAATAGGAGTGCTTAAGAGATTTTTCTAAATAACCATCTAAGCTACAGGAGAAACTGTATGGAGAAAAAATCAAACTGCACTTGGGATTAGGTATGGGTCAGCATTTAGCTGACAGACATCATACCCAGAAAGGGAGGGCTACTGGTTCTGCTTCTACAAATTAGGAGAAATTAGATCAGCAGCAGCCCTTCGAGGAATTTAATTGTGGAGCTTTCTGCTTTTATATCTGGCAGCTCTCCCTCTTTCCAGAGGTGTTATTTAATCTAGCCACCAAGTCACATCTGCAGTTTTAATTAGCATGTGTGTGTCTCTGTTGTTCTTCCTTCCCTGTGTAGCACACTGAGCACCAACGTGTATCAGGCCCTTCAGAGCGAGCACGTTTACTTTAAGTACCACTGGGCCAAATTCTGATTTTCAGTAATTTCCCTACAGTCTTGTGGACCTCAGCAGGACCCCTCAGATTTACACTCATCTCGCTGAGAACAGAATCTGGCTCAGGGTATTTGAAAGCCTTGTTATCAGTGAGGCAGGCTATTGAGTTGCTTGGTGCTCTCATTTTTACCTTGTTAGTGGCAAGGTTATCTTTCAGGCTAGTTTTTCCATTGCAACTTGTAGATCCCAGCACAGTGGTATATGCTTTAAGCTGTTCTCACCAGTGCACAAGAATAATAATAATAATAATAATAGTAATAAGTATTAGATATAATGAACACAATAACAACATCAAAAGAGCTGACTCACAATAAATTTTAATAAAAATAAATATTACAAAGATGCTCATGCCCATTTATTATTTCAGGGAAATTGAATGATAGGGAAGATGGTTGCCTGAAGCCACACAGAGAAGAATTGGGAAAGACAGGAAGATAAATTTAACCTCCTGTCCTGTGCTCTGTCCACAGCACAACAGCTCTGACTCCTCAGTGTTTGCTGCAGCTATAACACTGTCTGCATTTTCCTGATTGAAAAAAAATACAAAATGAAACAAACAAACAAAAAAGCAAACAAAAAGAAAAGAGACAAAAGGGAAAAAAAACCAAACAAACAAAGCATAAAAAGGAATAACAATGATCAAAAGGCCAAACATCTTTAGAAAGGATTTTTAACTGCCTCAGTGAAGAACAGTAGCAAATGCCTCAGGTTCTGTAGATGAGTGTACTGCTGTGGCAGCTGATGTCTGTTGAGGCTCTGGCTCTCCATGTCCTCAGCCCCGACGTCTGGAGCCTCCAGATTTCGTGTTCTTATTTCAGCTTGCATTGGTTCTGCATGGCAAGGTTTTGGTAACAGGGCTGGTTTCTGTGAGAAGCTGCTGGAAGCTTCCCCCATGTCCAGGAGAGCCAATTCCAGCCAGTTCTAGGACAGACCAGCTGCTGGCCATGGCTGAGCCCCACATTGACAGTGGCAGCACCTCTGAGATAACAGATATAAGAAGTGGGGGGAAAAAAGACCTGCACAGCAGCAACTGCAGCTGGAGAGAGGGGTGAGAATGTGTGAGAGCAACATCCTTGCAGACACCCAGGTCATTGCAGGAGAGACAGGAGGAGCTCCAGGTGCAGGGGCAGAGGTTCCCCTGCAGCCCGTGGTGCAGCCCATGGTGGGGCAGCTGTGCCTCTGCAGCCCATGGAGGTCCATGGGGAGCAGAGATCCACCTGCAGCCCATGAAGGAGCTCACGCTGTACCAGGGGAATGCCCAAAGGAGGCATCTTCCCCATGGGAAGACTGTGCTGGAGCACAGGCTCTGGGCAGGACCTGTGGCCCCACAGAGAGAGGAGCCCACGCTGAAGAGCAGGTTTGCTGGCAGGACTTGCAACCCTATGGAAGGGACCCACACTGGAGCCTCCTGTGCCTGAAGGACTGCACCCCTATGGGAGGAATCCACTCTGGAGCAGTTCATGAAGGCCTGCAGCCCATCAGAAGGATTCATTTCGGAGCAGTTCATGGGGGACTGTCTCCTGTGGGAGGGACCCCATGCTGGACCAGGGGAGGAGCACAAGGAGTCTGAGCACTGAGGGGGAAGCAGTGGCAGAGGCAATGTGATGAACTGCCCCATTCCCCATTCCTCTGCACTACCTGGGGGGAGGAGGTAGAGAAAATGAGGAGTAAATTTGAGTCAGGACAGGAGGGAGAGGTGGGGGGGGAAAGGTGTTTTAAGATTTGGGTTTATTTCTCATTAGTCAAGTCTGATTTTCTTGGAAATAGTTCCCCCAAGCTGAGTCCATTTTGACCATGATAGTAACTGGTGAGTGATCTCTTTCTGTCCCTACCTCAAACCACAAGCCTTTCATTATACTTTTTCTCCCCTGCCCAGCTGAGGAGGGAAGTAACAGAGTGGCTTTGGTGGGAACCTGGTGTCCAGTCAGGGTCATATTACCACATAGCTGGAAGCAAACCTTAAAGTAAATTGAGTGATGAGTCCTTTGTTGTGGATTGAAGCCACTCTTCATCACCTGAAAATTTGATCCATTCACTTCCATTTGTTTTTTCAGATTTGCTCTAACAGAATCAGTATTTGTATTTCTTCTCCATAGCTGTCTTCTGTGGCTTACGGAGTTATTTCTTGAGCTATATGACTGTCTGCTTGTCTGTTTTACACTTCTGCTGACATTATAACAAAGAGCACTAAATTAAAAAAAAAATAAAAAAATCTTGGAATGCTAATGATCATCCTTGTAAGCAAATAATACAAATGAATTGCAAAGAGAAAAAAAATAATTGTCCAGAAGTTTTAAGAGAGAAAAAACTGTATCAAAAAAAAAAAAAAGAAAAAAGGAAAGAAAAAGGGGTTAAAACAGAGTGCTGATGATCTTTCAGAAACCACAGATTTAATTCCCAGCACTTCTGATTTCATTAAGAGCTTCAGCCTTTTCCACTGGCAGCACAATTCTTGAGCTTGACAAAAACAGATGGGGAGGATGGTGGAAGTGGTAAACTCCAGAAGTAGCACTCTGTCTTCTAAATCAGGAGGTCACACCTTCAAGTCTTGACTGAAGAACTCAATCTTCCCCAGATCCCACAAACCCTGTTATACAGGTACTTGCTTATATGAGTCCCTGAGTGACTGATTAAAAAGCTCCCTCCTGGTGACTTGTTCCCAGGGAAAGACACAGTGCTCTCAGAAAAAAAAAGACAATACAAAAAAACTCATCAGAATAATGGAGGGGAGCTATTGCATTCCTCAAGTGACATGTAATAACCTGTGCCTGTGAAAGGCTTGCAGCTGGCAGTGCAGGGTCACAGAGAGAATAAAGCCTGTTTCACTCTTTTGGTGTTAGAGGCATAGCTACCTATTTCGTTCAGGAATCTGTGTTAACTGTTTACATATCCAGCAGTCAGTACCCCTCTCCAGCCATAATATCCTGATGTGTGGAGGGAGGAAATTACGGTGCCGCCTCTTTGCTATTTGGAGCATATAAATGGGATGTGTTGTCCAAGGCACTTAATACAGACCTTGGTTCTCCTGTGAGCAACATCCCTGGGGCCTAGGGAGATGACAGCAATCAATAGAGAAAACAGAATTCCCTCGTTTTCAAGTCCTCTGATCCCTTAAATAAATAAAAGCAATTAATGCACTCCCTTAATCTACTCTGTATGTGTTTTGTTTCTATAGATAATAATAATTCTCTCTAACAAAAATAATTGTGAAGGTCAACTCTTTTTTTCAGTTCCTGGGTAATTACAGTCTCTCCTGAGCCAAAATCACTGCTCCTCTGACTCTCTAGGACTCAGATTCCTTCAGCTATATCAGGGGCAGAGTGTGCCTGTTTTATTTCTCACAGATTTGCCTGTGTGGAATTGCAGTACGCAACTGTTGTTGATTATGCTTCAGTTTACAAAATATTCAAGATTTTGAATGGATTGGGTTAGGTCTCATGGGGAAAAGCAGAGTATAAAAAACATCTGCCTGGGCTGTTCAATCAAAAAAAGAAAAGTGAAGCCAACAATGATAATCAACTGGATACCCATCAAGTACATTTGTACCATAGATATTGGTTTCCTTACATGAATCACTATCACTCGATTTTCCCCAGTTTCACTTTACAGTCCTCAGGATGAGTGAATTATGCTCAGTGTGGCAATACTGGACCATTGTGTGAATCTGCCAGAAAAACTGCAAGATTAAGATGAAAAGGAGGAGACTGATTCAGTTTTAAAGCAACCTCCTTCATTATTTGTTGTGTCCGACCCTTGCATTGCTCGAGAGCTGCCAGAGTGCCTTTGTAGTGCCAGAACAGTAAAGGCGATGCTAGTTTATGAGTTGGCTTTGTTATCCATAGGTTTTGGCAATTCTCTAAGGAAAATGGTATGAACTCGTTGAAGATATCGTTTCCCTCATACATCATCGTGATGTCCATAATTTCATCCAACAGGGGATCAGTCGTACTTTAAAAGATTTGTCAAACTGATTCCAAATTAGGCAGCTCCAGCTGTGGGGTATTATGCACGAGGACTTGACAAGCTTTGTGAAGACCTGGTCAGACTCTGCAGAAGACATTTTACCTTCCTTTTATGTGAAGAAATTAAACTGAGAAACTTGGTTTTGACTATCAGAGGTGACTATGGCCTGCTTATATTTGGGCACATGTGCTTGAAAAGTATTCAGAATCAAAAACGTGTGTTCTGAAAGTTCTCTTTTTGTCAAAGCAATGTATTGAAAGAAACAGAGAAACCCTTTCACCTTGTTTTGGAAATAATTTTCTATTTATATATTAAAGCTTATATACAGAGAGGATTCACTACAGATAGGATTATATAAACTTTAATTTTTAAAGCATACTTTTCTCCTGTTGTGTCATCATAATAATAGTAGGGGTGAATGACACCTCCATTAAGATTTCCAACGTAAATTATGAGGATAGGACCTGTAGTCTGTAGCTGGTGTTTTGATGAATTTATCATGGGGGCTCAGATAATGAATCCACCATGTTGTGCTTGATAGTGCTACATGAGTATAAAAAAATCCCTAGACTGGAATAAATCTCTGTGAAGAAGAGAAGGGTGGGAAATCCGCTAGAATAACTGAGTTGCAAATTACCTTAAGACTGTGGAGTTTTGTCTTAGTACGTGGTACTTCAACATATGCTCAAGGGAAATGCTTTGAGCAGAAGTAGGGCCCTTTCAGGATCCTAATGTGGCAGTTTTATAGCCTGAAGGGAATATAACCCCACTAGACTACAGATGGAACAGAGGTGCTGCAAGGAGAAAGCAAAGTCATACCTTCCCCATACCACCAGGCTTTCTGTGCTGGAGGGAGAATTCAAATCCTTCAAAGGGCAAACAGCATATCTGCAGGCAAGAAGATCTGCAGAAGAAACAGCTTTCAAGCTCACTGGAGGTCCTTGAGAGATGTCTCGGTGCCTCCCTTGGCTTTATCCTCTCTTTAGCATATGGTCTGCCTTTCTGCTCTACCGCTTTGTGTTGCTTTCCACCAAGAGAAGACTTTTGTCTATGTCTGAGGCCTTGTACAAGGTCCTGGTTCCTGAGGCTATGAAAACATGAATATGCATAACCTACTAACAGATCAGAGTATAGCCTAGGGCTGGACATGGAGAGGGGGAAGACAATTCTCAGCTTTGGCTTAGCATGTAACCTTGAGCTCTCTATTTACAGCTAGATCCAAAACAGCATATTTGTACCCAAAGTACAATTAATGTGATTTAGGTATTTAGAAACACTCCTGTCCATGGAGTCAGGCACATGTTGTACTGTCCAGACACGATATTGCTGCAGTCAGCAGGCCACATAGCGATGTTACTGAAATGCTGAGCCTACGCCAGTAAGCCCGACTAAGAAGCAAGATGAACTACGTGCAGCACTTAACAATCATGATGAAAGGACTTTGAAAAGGAATGTGAGCTCTCAGTTCTGCAGTGTGAGTGTAATCACCTTCAGAACCTAGGTGGCAATATGAAAAAAAGTCTTTTTTTTCCGTGGTATTTGCTAAGCCTCCTGAAGTTCTGCTTATGTAGAGCTGCTGCTTCCTTAGAGAAATGCTGTTGTCCTGGCTGAGGTAGCTGGTGAAACACCAGAAACTATCCAGTACTCGCCAAATGGGTATCCCAAATACTGAAAGGGTTTGAGATGGATGGCGCCATTGGTACACAGTGACAATTACTGTACCTATGCTTTTTAGCAGACTGTAACTGAATGTAGTCTGCAGTCCTCTCACATACTGATGCAGATCCCATGCTACTCCTGTGTGTTTGTCCTTCATCTGTCATCTCCTGCTTTGTATCTGCTAGGGATCCAGGTCTACTGTCCGGGGAACCAGAGTGTAGTCCTTTCCCTCCACTCCTTCTCCCCACGGATGGTTGCTTTGTGTTTAGACCTCACCAGCTATATAGTACAGGCTGTCAGTATTCACTCGCCGTCTGAGCCCAGCATTCCCTACTCGAGCAAAACCACTATGGGGATCTTAGGGAGTATTTTCTGTGTCAGAGCTTGCTGTATTTTGCTTTAGCAGCTTAATTTCCTTTCGTGAAATCACTCCTTGCTTTATTAATCTGATGAGTTTTAAGGCAGGCTTTATTCTACCTTTTGTGGTGTTTTTATTGCATTTATTTCTTATTTTCATGACAGCAATGATGCCACAATGAGAAATAAGGCCTCATTGCCCTGTGAGCTGTGTGAACAAACAGAGCCTCTGGAACAACTTGCATTACTCTGTTTTTATAATACAACTAGACTTCTTGGTTTTATATCCTGCTAATAGGAATTTTCCCTCAGGTCAGTTTAGCACACAGTGTAGAGTTATTTCTCCTCTCTAATGTGGGATGAAGTCCACTTCTTAACATCAGCTAACAAATACTGTGCTACTGCCGGATTGTGGGACATCAGCAGGGTTTTTGAGCTCTTCCCGTGGCACAGAAGTTCAAAGGCTTTGCATCTTTTGTGTCAAATGTAAATTTTCTTCTAAAGCATTAAAAGGTGCTAACATGTCTTGTACTGCATTTGGGAAAAAAAAAAAAAAAAGGAAAACAGTTATGCTTTTGTGAATAATTCTAAATTCAGTGAATAAGGCTTATTAATCAAAATATATCATCCTGAAGATCCCGTCCTGAGTCTAGGCTGGTAGGCTAATCTTCCTCCTCAGCCAATAGCAAGGGTAGGGTCTACTTTCTAATCACAGACCAGTGTAAAATATCTCCATTCCTTTTGAAACTGGAAGTGTCTTTCTGAAGGGAGCCTAGGTTACTATTTCAAACATCAGATTTTTGGATGTTTGTGACTTACTGATGTGAATTCCATGCTAGAATATTGATCAGTCCTCGGAGACAATATAAAAAGAGTATAAGGATGGAATCAGCAGAAGTCTTAAAATCTTTGAAGTTCTCTGCATTTTATGTAGTTTTGAAAATTTCCGTAATGGTAAGTGATGTTTATTTAATTATTATTATAGACATACGGATGCCAGATAAAGAACAACAGTGTTGTATGCCCCTGAAAAAATTATAAGTAAAACAGGGAAAATCAAGTCTTGAAATGTCATTAAGTGCTTCTATTAAGATGCTGGAGGCTCAATGACATTATTTAGTCATGACTCTCATTTAATTAATTTGCAGATACCTTGCTTGAAAAATTGTAGAACTATATCCTCAGTTTGTGTGAAGTAGTGAAACTCTCAGGTTATCTTATCTCTGCTAATTGATGCTACCTGAATGTATGTCATGAAGATCTGTAGGTCAGGCTTAAGCTCACCTCTGCAATAAGGGAGGTGGTGCTGTTTGTAGTAAAGTTTACTTCTCAAATAGCAGTGTCAATTGGAGCCATGAACAAACAAGCACAAAGAAAGCTAGAGGTGAAATTCAACTTTTTCATGCTTTGGTTTCACAGTGCAGTTCAGTACTGAGGACATTTCCTTTATGTTTAACCAGTCAGCTGTGGAAAATTAAAGAAAGAACACAAAACATGGAAGCAGGATATTACAAGAGAAAGTCTTGTGTCATGTATCACTAAGCCTTCTGAGAAGAAATTGTGGCAAATAGTCCCAGACACCATAGCAATTGAGTTGCTGATGTTCTACAGGGCCTTGTTCATCACTAAACTACACAATCTTGTCTACTTTTTGTAACTGCCAAAAAAATTGGCTCAGTTTCTGAAAACTGAGATGATACTGTTTGATTATGTTTTCTTTCAGAAATCATACAGCAGAACATTTATTTTTTAATAGAACCTTGGGCTGTACTTTTGTGTATCTAAGTTACATCTGTAGAATTTTCTATGCTTTAGTTTTTAGTTAGGAGTAAAGAGGGCTAGAATAAAACCTTCATAATGCACCCTTGGTAGGATTGCAGTGTTATTCTCTTTCATGATCGATTGCTTCTTTTTCTTTATTCACAGGAAGAAAAAGATATGTTTTAAAGAATGTGTTCATCATCAAGTCTCCCTAAGCTTAATCTCCACTCTTGGGTAATGTGTTTCTTGTCAGAGGAGGGTAGGAAAAGATGACATCACCTTGTTGTCACTATGTTGAAAGATGTTTGTAACAAATGCAATGATACAAACAAAGGAGGTTTGTTGCCTTTGTTTATTTCGGGTACCATCTCCCTCAATGACAAAGTCCTCCCCTTTTTCTTTTGGTGTGTTGTGGTTTTGCTTTGGGTTAATTTGCTTTTACACCCCCCACACAATTACTATTAGTTGAGAGAAGGTTTATGCAGACAAAAGAGACTGG